>JABFPJ010001571.1:0-24616 GCA_022817425.1 Gryon sp. ZL-2020 | reverse complement strand
TTGTGTAGCGTGCATAAAAAGTTAGATTATGCACTAGTGTATAAAAGACGTTTTTATGCATCGAGCGACGTTAGGAGCGAGTGCATAATAACGTCTTTTATGCACGTGTGTATAATAAACTTTTTATTATACGTAAATTAAAATAAAAAATAAAAAAAAAAAAAACGCTACACAAGCACGTAAATTTACGTTTGTTTCCTGTTTGTTAAAAGGAAACCGAAACTGCAGTTTTAAAAAAATATACGATTTCTACAAGCACTTTCTGCACCAAGTGACAAAAAAAAGCTTTTTTAAAGAAACGGATCACCAAAATAAAACAAAATATTAACAGATTTATCTGAATTTTTGGGAAATAATTATTTGATGTATATATGACTTTTTACACGTAAAAAAATATGCATTTTTATTATTTTTTGTCACACATGCTCGCAAAGTCAGACTTTGCTCCTTGTTTTTCGGGAGCAAAGTAGAATTTTACTCCCTTGAGAGCAAAACACATCCCTCGAGACACATCCCTCGCGGAGACTGTTTTGTTTCCAAAATTTCACTTTACTCCCTCAAATCCAAGAAGCAAAGTCTTTGTACTTGAGGGACGACATTCCACGTAAAAAATAAGACAAATTCAGATTTATTGAGTAAATTTTTAATATAAACATTTAAAAAATTCCTACTTTTCATCTCAATTTTTATAAATGTCTCAGTTTGTATAAAGTGGTTTCTCATATGATATCTCTTATGAGAAGTTTTGATAGAGCGCAGTAATGTATTTTTTTGTTTACATAAAATTATTACACAGAAAATCGGAAAAACGAATGGCACGTAAGTCATATACGACTAAGTACTGTAGCAACAACACAACTATTTCGAAAAAATTGTTTTATATAAGCGATTGAATCATATATGATAAATGAGGCACTCATTTATTCACCTTTAATTTGTTAACATCCCTGGTACAAAAATATATGAATTTTCATATAAAACTTGTGCTGAATTATTATGATTTTATGTGACTTTCAATCGACTAAATAGTCACATAAAACCATAATAATTAAGCAAAAGTTTTTCATATACAATATGTGAACTTTCATATAAAAACTTATGCTGAATAATTATGATTTTATGTAATTTTAAAATCATAATAATTCAGCATAAGTTTTACACGAAAGTTCATATATTATATATGGTTTTCCTGTTGCATTTTACTCAATATTTCAGCATATAATTTTTTAGCCCGAAAATCTAAGTCACTTGTACCAGGGATACTATCGAGTCGTATGTGGCATATGAGTCACATATTTTTCTAATTCTTCATGTTAGTTTTATGCTTATTTCAATGGTCAAAAAGCTGTGAGATCTTTTTAAATTAAAAATTTGCAAATGTGGAAGGTTTTTATTGAGAATTTAATTGATATTTCAACGGAATGTAGTATTTATTATAATCTTGTGGATTATAACGCTGTAAAAATCGTTCAAATGAATTCATGTCTGCTATGAAAAGTTCTCTCTTAATATACTATATTTATTAATTTTGTCTCATCATTTCATAAATTCATAAATACGCTGGTTTCAAAAATTCAACTAATTCAGTTTAAAAAAAGATTAGCTTGAAATAACATTAAAACCGGAAAAGAAACATTGAGTTTATAAACTTAAACTTCCATCCAGTTTCATTGCTCAAAGAACGTAAATATATATAATTATAGTTAAAACTGCTAGAAAATTTAAGCGTGAACTTAATTTTTCTCTTTTCATTTTTAGACTATTTCAAACTAAACATTTTTTTAAGCTGAAAGAGTTTGATTTTAAATCCAGGATACAAACGCTTTCTGATCAGTAATATGGATCATTACTAAAATATTTGTAATCATATTCTGAAAAATTAACCCTTTTTTATCCGCGCACTTATATAAATAATTGAAAACATTTTGAGAGACAATTATATATATTTTGTTATTTAGCAGATTAATTATATGTAAAATTAAAAATTTTTTTAATAAACAACTAAAAATATAAAAATTCAACTAAATATCAAATAAACTCTATTTTTGAGACTTATCAAAAGGAGTCAACATTTTTTTAATATTGGAACATCAATTAAATATTTAATTAAACGAAAAATCAATTTAAAATGTTGAATCCATCTCAAGAAAAACAACAGGTGGAAAATGATTAACTCAAAACATTTTGTTTTAGTGCAAAAAATTTTGTATTAGTGCAAAAGATCTAATTGAACTGTATAAACTTTATACTATAAAATAATACAATTCGTACAAAATAAAAATTCATTGAAAATGTGTTAATTATATCTATCGATTAATATACTAAAAAGATCATCATTATAATTCCTCTATGAAAATTGTTATAATAAAAATTCGTTATTATTAATTAACAAATTTCCAAATTGCATTAACTGATATTTTATGAATTTTGTTAATTAATTATTGTACACTGGAAAAAATAAACTACTGATCCAGTCTCATTTCAATGCTGAATCGCTATTGTTGAGTAATACTGCTGACCAATGCTATATTAGTCTGTGTTGAATCAGTATTGGTAACTAATAATGACGACCCAATGCTGTATTAGTCTGTTTTTAAGGCTGATTTAGTATTTTTTGGTCGTCTGATTGGTGAATAATACCATTGTACCAATGCTGTTTCAGTATTGGTAATACAATATTGGTGGACAAGACTGATTCTTCGTTTTATTTTGCCCAGTGTACAAATTGTTTAATTCTCATCAATATAAAAATGTCATCATTTTGTGATACATATAAAAATTATAAAACATGCAATTTACAACAGCATTGAAATGAAAAAAAGGAAAAATTAGAAACTATTATCATTAAATAAAAAACATAAATTTTTATTCTGACCAATATACTTATAAATGATCACACTTAAGTAATTTTAAGAAACTTACTAAAGTAAACATATAAATAATATTAACAATAAATTAAAATCATTCAAAATAATACTTACCTTTAAATAAATAAACTTAACAAATATATATCATTTATAAAACAAAAAGTTAAAATTGAAAAAATGGCATCCGAAAAATGAAATTGTTGGGTCACAGTAAAGACAATTTTGGTAAAATGTACACTTTATTTTTCCTCGACAGTTATATAACAGGATAGATGACCGCGCCTTGTGCAACATATCTCATATTTTTTTTCTTTTGTTGGCGCCGTCGGCCTTCACTTAGAGTTTCGAACTACGATTACATAATAATTATTCGTACTTATAAATTTTATACACGGGTAATAACAAAATTATTTCTTCTTGAAAGAACAAAAACTCTGCATGCTAAATACAAAATAACACCCCTAAAACCAAGGAGACATCAAATCCATAAAAAATACCGAAAAAAAGAAAGAAATTTACAAACTTCTCATTTTTATCATGAGTAAAGGTAAAATAAAATAAATTAAATAATTAATTAGAAAAAAAAACAAAACTATTTTTAGGTAAATTTTTGTGAACACTTGTGATTCCATTTCGTCGAGTACTCGAAAAATATGTATCATGAAAATCGTTTTACTATCACTTTATTTTTCTTGTATAATATTAAAAATATTATTTACATTACCCTTTTCATGTCTCAAATCAAGGTTTGCCTCTATTTGTTGTATTTAATCATTATTAATCTTTATTTTTTTTTTTTGCATAATCGTTTACCATTTTTCCATCGTTTTCAAATCAACCGCACAATTGCAACCCCGTCGAACGCAATCTGTGAATGACACAATATCCTGAAAAGTCTATCAACTTTCATCATCGCAACCTTCCATTGTTTAATATACAAATATTTCTAAAGTATACATTAATATAAGTTTATGTATAAGTTTATCGATAGTGGATAATCTTTCTAGCTCCCTCGTTTCGTCGCTTCAACCGTTCAACTTTCACAGTTGACCACAGTACTTTCTATCAAAACGCATCATCATTTGATAATCATTTTGTTTTATTTTGAAAGAAAAAACAAGCACGTCTTAGCCTAATGCGGCATCCTCTGGTGTCTCGAAAATATATCATTACGTCCAATGACCTTACATCATTTATTAGTTTTATTCAACTTTTTTTAAATTCTTTCTTCATTTTTCATTATTTCATTTTTCTCTGTGAATATTACGACTGTAAAAATACTTGCTTTTTTTGTTTGCATTTTCTCGTTTGTTTTAAATTTCGTCGTTATCACGTGTTATATAGTATGGAATTACGTATCGCGGGATACATCGAACCACTGGATTGATGTTAAAACGAACAATCTTCTCAATTGAGCGTGTAAATCTACAACGTTCGTTTCTTTTATTTTATTTTTGTTTTATATTTTGTTTATGTTTATTTGATAATGATACAGTTTTTATTCGAATGATAATTAGTTATGAAAACGACAGTCGAGTGGAGTGACCCTTTTGATGTCGTACAAAAACGCAGACCGTGCGAAAATATATCCACGACCAAACTTCGCAAAAAGTTTTTTACTTTGTATCTTAATTTTATTTTGTTTTATATTATAATCACACATTTACATTTAAGATTAAAAACGAATTTTTGATAATTTTGTAAATTAAATTTCATAGCAACAAATGCAAAAAAAGAACATGTTTTAATCGTTGTAAATTGAATATTAAAAGAATAATTAAAGAATAATGCATATAAAAAAAAGAAAGAACGAACAAAAATAAATCTGATTCATTATCAAAGTATTGTCGAATTTTGGCCGTTCGAAAGAAATTGCTTTATCATCAAGCCTGCGTAAATTGAACGCACCTCGAACTGACACCGATTCGTAATTGCACAGAAACACACGTTAAAATAAGCTTCTTAGAAGGTCGTTAAATTAAAAAGCACATAAACGAAAAGAAACAGAAACAAGGATTGATAAAAAAAAAGAAAGAAAAAAAGATATATTTAAACGAAGGAAAAAAGGAAACACTTTTTATTAACACCTAAAACGCTTCTATATATAAATTCATATATATATGTATAAAACTTTGAATATATATACATATATATAGATATATATACACATATATATGCATATACACATACATATTGTGTAGACTCAATTATTGAGATATTTTTTCGATAAGTAAAATCTAAAATTATGTCATTAATCGGTTCAGTGTACGCGCGTCAAAACAAGGATAGAGAAAAAAAAGAACACTATCATTTGTCAAAGCAAAAAATAAAGTAACAAAGAAAAATGTTGCTTGTGTCTTTTTTTTTCTTACTTGATTTTTCTTTTATATTATATATATATATATTTATATATTTATATATATACTCTCTCTCTCACAAGTATTGAACGCGCAATTATCACACTCTTTTAGACAATTGTGAAAAGTCACGAGTGGGTCAAGTGAGGGAAGAGAGTTTTCTTTTGAAGGGTCGCTTTTTCTTTATTTTTGTTCTTGTTTACGCCTCGCTGTGATACTTTTTATATTTATATTGTTTAATGTTGTCCATCACGAACGCGCTTATTATTTTGTATCTTTTTTTATTATTAATATTATTATTTTTTGCCTTTTTTGTTGTTTTTGCATTCTCATTGTATGTTTTACTATTTATTTTGTTGTATCTTTTGTTTGTCTGTGAACTTATTAACAATAGCGCTTCGAGTGTTGCCAGGAACAAATCGAGAAGCTCACGAGAAGTTATCGTTGGCTTCAAATTTAACCTTCTTGATAGGTGAAGCGTGCTGTGCTCGCGTGTCTAATGGTCTCTTCATTTGGGGATTATTTTTTATGGATGTAGTTGAATCTGAAACACAAATAAAATACGATTAACATTGTAATCAATTTTAAAAATTAAAAAGAAAACATTTTTAATTTTCGAGAATATAATTAAAGAAACACTTGTGCTTACCTTGCAACCACCTGACTTGTGTCGCAGGACCACATCCTTTTTCGTTGCGCGCTGCGATTCGGAAAATGATCGCGGGTTTGGTGGTTGTATCGACATGGGCTGCACTGAGCGAACTTGTGGGCACTGTGCACGAATTTTTCGGCCCACTGTAGACACGAACAAACGCAAGTTGTGCAGGCGTTGTGTTAACCGTCGTAGATTCACCCGAACTGTTTGACACTTGACTGGGGCTTCTTATTGCCAAATATACTGAATACTCAAGTGTAGAGCCGACATTGTTTGGCGGTGGCTCCCACGACAGTTGTGCGCCGTCCGCAGATTTTAATATTTTGATTGCGCTCGGTGCACCAGGGAATCCCGGGAAACACGTCTTAAACGCCGCTACCTAATGGATAAAGAATAAAAAAAAACGTAATTAGTATTTGGAACAATAGCTGAATGTTGTTTTCTAGTAAAAAAAATATTTTTAACAAATGTATATACTAACTTCACTCCAAGGACTTCTTCCACAACTATTGACAGCGGCGACACGGAATTTGTAAACTGTGCCAGGTTCAAGAGGTATTTTGGTTCTGTCTTTGAAAACATCCATCGTCAATGGTTGCGTGAAATCCAACGACGTTTCGCCAGGAAGATAATAATGTTGGACGGTTAAACTCGTTCCTTTGGTAATTCCCACATCAAACCACTCGTCCTCGGTCTAAAAAATGAAATAAAGTTTATTTTTTGCAGTAGTGGTAAAGCTAATGCCAGATTTAGACATTATTAAAACTATTACATATTATTTAAACTATTTGTTCTTCATATAATATATTGATCATTTTTTACCTGTTCCGTTTTCATTTTAATTTGTTCTGCAGTAGCAGCGGTCGCTAATGTCGTAAGCGCGGTGGAATCATCTTCTGCCGGTTTGTCCTCTTTCTTACTTTTAATATTTAATTTGTCGTCTTTAACATCCATCTTCATAGAACTATCCGCTTTTTCGGGTTTATCAGTCGGAGGTAATTCTGGCTCCTTTTTAATAATTGGTACATAACCGTTAGTAACGGATGGAGATGGTTCTTGTTCTTCATCTTCTGGGGCACTTTGCGACAATGAAGGTAAATCCTACACAATTTTGAAATTATTGAAAAAATTATAAATTACACAAATATTAAAACAGAAAATTAAAATGAGTATTAATTTTAAATTATTATTAACCTGTGTCATTCTTTCTTGCTTTATTTGCGCCACTGGAATATCTTTTGGCATCGTAGACTCCTGTGGCGTCACAGTAGCATCACTCACAGAATTCGGCAAAGTTGGTTCTGCTGCAATGGCATCTGTTGGTGCATCAACGTCCATTTTTTCGTCTTCCTCTTTACTAATCTCCGGCTCCTTATCTTCCTCCATCTCCTTAGCTTCTTCTTTGATCGCCGACTCTTTACTGACTTCCGGTTCTTTGCTGATTTCTGGTTCCTTACTAACTTCCGGTTCTTTGCTAACTTCCGCTTCCTGATCAACTTCCGCTGGTTTAGCCTCAGGCTCTTCAGTCTTTTCCTGTACATTTGATACATTTACACTATCGACTTTCATTTCCTCCTCTCCCTCTTCAACTTTTTCTTTCTCCGGTTCAGATTCTGCTAACTTCTCCGGTAATGTCGGTTCCTCACTTATATCCATCTTCTCTTCCTCTTTCGCAGCATCCTCTAACTTTTCTTTCAACAATTTTTCTTCATCCTTTACGGAAGACTCTGTCGTATCCATCAACATTTTAATATTCACATCTTTCTCATCGTTATCTTCCGATTCTGTCTTTTCCACTGCTCCTGGTTCTTCCTTTTCCACAGTTTCTGGCTCCGTCTTCTCCACAGCTTCGGGTTCCGTTTTTTCCACATTTTCCAGTTCTTTCGAATCTTTCAGTTGGTCTGATGCATCAGCCTCTTCTTTCAAAGATTCTTCCAAATTTAATTTTATGTTCTCAATGGGTTCGTCCTTCTTCTCGTCATTTGCATCACTTGAAGTTGATTCTTTGGGAATTTTAGGGGGTTTTTCGTCTTCCTTAGATGTTTCTTCAGATGGTGCTGCTGTCAGTTCGGGTACGGCAGATTCCTCTTCCATCGATTTCGCTGGATCTTCAGCGTCGTTTGATTTTTCAGCTTCTGCAGTTGTTGATTCTGCGGCAACTTCATCTGCCGTGTTTTCATTTTCGGTTGTTTCAGATTCATTTACTCCTTCGGCATTTTGCGGGTTTTCCACCTCAGGTGCTTGTGATGGTTGATTTTCTTCATCAGCTGTTGGCATTGGAGACTCTTCAGCAGGTGGCGGCGCTGGTTGTTCTTCATTCGCAGCCTCTTCATTGGACTCCGACTCAAGCAAGAAATCCGCAGCACCATCCACTTGGGGGATCACGAAATTACCTTCACTATCGACTTGCATAGCATCCTTGGTTGTAATTTGACCTACAAGCGAAGTTTCTTCGTTTCCATTACATGACTCGTCATTTTTTGCATCGTCGACGGCATCATCCGATGAAACCATAAATGATAAACTTCCTGATGGCTCTTGTACTGGATCGATTAGACCTGCTTCAGCTGCTAAGGCAGCAAGTGCTGCATCGGTAGTAGCAGGACCGTCTGATGTTGTGGCTAAAATGATAGTAAATATGGTATTCGTACATACAAATTATAATAGATTCTGATAATAAAAACGCATTTACAAAAATTACCTAATGTAGCTGAAGGTTGCTTTTGTGGTGAAACGAATAGCATTTTGGTGGTATCAATAGAGTCGGTAGTTGCGGCGGTTGTAACAATAGAGCTGGATGTTGGTACTAATGTCACAGTTTTAGCTCCAATTCCTCCAGACATTTGCAAGGTTACAGGTTTTCCCGCAACGGTAACAGCCTCCTAGGAAAAATGTTTTCACTAATGTAACCCTTGTAAACTTGTAACCCTTGTAATAACTTGTATTTGCAAATTTTAAATTATCATTTTACTTTCTCAGTAATTAATGTTGTCAAGGTTTCATTAAAATGAATTGATCATATTATTTTCTCTTAAGCTTCATTTTTACCTGTGCTTTTTGCATTTGTGGCATCGTGACAATTTGACTTTTGCTTGGATTAAATATCGCTTGTTGTGCTCCTTTAGTCGCAATTGTGACAGTTTTAGGAATGCCTCCTTGGCCGGGTACTGTGATGGTGATCGGCTTGCCAGAAGTACCACCACCCATAGCACCGGAAGACACCACGATCATTTTAACTCCCTGTTGATTAGTCACGTGATTTGTCGCTGATAGCGGCAACACGTTGACTGGAGTTGTGATACCACCTTGTCCCGCGCCAGCTTGAGTAGTGGTAACTGCCTGAACGGCACGCAAACTTGAACCCGTGGTCATGACAATAATTTGATTCGTTCTCCCCACCAAACCACCGTTACCGCCTGGTTTCGTGATCATAATCGTTTGTTTACCAGCTATACTCTGTCCTTTGCTCATGGCAACTATTCCAGAAGTTTTCATCGTTGTCAAAATTTTGGATCCCGCAACTGTATTCGGATTAACTAACCTCAATATGGTTGGACCTGGAATTCAGTTGCATTCATTAAAATGTATTTATGATCATTAAAATATTTCAATTATAATGATAAAGATTAAATATTGAAAACTTACTCTTTAAGACGATTTCAGTACAATTTTAAATTTTAATTGATTTATTAAAAAGGATTAATGAATAAAGTTACTCCAAATATATTAAACCTGATTTGCATGCTAATTTGCATTTTTCTTACATACATTAAGTCTTAACTTATATTACCTCTAATTCTACAAAAGTAATCCATAAAATGTTTGTGATCATTACCTTTACCTTGGTTAATGGTCTTAGTGCCAGTAACCGGCACCGATTTGCCTGGTATAAGACTGACCTTGGGCATGGTAGCGACCATACCTTGCCCAGCTTTAAGTAAGTGCACAATTTGCGGCTGTCCAGTAACATTTTGTCCCGGTTTTTGTAGTATTATTTGTTTGCTCTGTTGTGGCGATGCAGCCCTCAACACTGTAGCTCCAGGTGCCGCAAAACGTATTTGTTGACCAGACTGAACATTCTTCATGCGAATAGCATTTGCAGCAGTTTGCGGTAATATCGTCGCGACATTATTCATGCTAATCTTCGGTGTTGCTGCCGCGGCGGCCGCAAGTGTTGCAATTCCAGACATTGCTGCGGCTGTTTGCGCAGGCGCACTGCTTACAACTGTTGCAGCAGTAGCAGCAACCGATGTTTGCTGTTGTTGTTGTTGCTGCTGTTGTTGTTGTTGGATATTTAATTGTTGCTGTTGTTGGATATTTTGTTGTTCAGCTGTAACAATTGGCGAGCGAATTCGAATGACGTTGGTAGTGCCAGTAGCAGCCGCTCGTGGAACCATTGTCGGTGTTTGCGGTGATTTGGTGGCGATAGGAATGCTTTTGACGCCAGGTGCTGCTACCATCTGCGATTGCACGCGAATTGGCGTTTGTACTGGCACGGCGCAGCGCACTGGAGCCGCGCCAACACTTGGAATCGCACTGGCGCCAATGCTTGCCGGACTGCTGCTGCTGATTGGCGGAGTTGGAACTGGCACTGCGCTTGTGGCACTCGTTGTCGCGGCGGTTGGCGTGCCCGGGAACGTACCAACATTCGCTGGTGTTTCATATTTTTGCACTTGTAAAATATAATATTGTGCTGATGGAGTCGCTGTCCAGCTCACTTCCAAGGATTGTGTCAGGGCTTTGCCTAACTGAAGACGTTGTGGCGCTGGTGGCTTGCTTACTTCTAAATACCATAAGTCTTTACAGCATACCTGTAATTGAATAATTACTTTTTAGTACGAAATTAAATAATCAATGTATATATATTATATTCACTTAACAAACAGATATTTAAAAGAAGATTTTAAAATATGTACAGAAGCAATATTTTGCAATTCATTTATGCAGTTGTAAAACTAACTTTAATTCTCTTAGAGTAGTTTTATACGTACTTGATTATTCCAGGCTTTACGATAGCCATCTCTTCCAGACCAAACGTACAATCTACTATGTATGCCGACCGCGCAATGGCCCGCGCGTGCTCGGGGTACATTTTCTTCCAAAGAATCAACTGTCAATTGTTCCCAAGTCAACGTTTCTAAAGACAAAGATTTAATTTTTTAATTGACATTTTATGACATTTAAAACAAAGGTTCTTGCAAATGATACAAATAAAGTTTATAACTCATAGTAATAATAGATAAGACGTTTTGTCATTTTTCTCTTCTTTTTCTTCATTGAAAAATTCTCTTTTCTTGAAAATTGTAAGATACTTCATTTAACTTTATTGAAAATACAAAATTCAGCAAAACTTAGTAAAAGTGAACTCTGCATTTCTTCCGACATCAACATTGATAATATCTATACATTATGTAACGATATATTGCATTTAACATTTTTAAAAGAAGCGATAACATGCAGCGATAACTGAAATAATTTTTATCTTTTCAAAAAATTGGTGTGTCAATCTTTACGTATATACATGTATATTATCATCGTCGTTACGGTTTCATTAACAAATTTAAATATAGTTTTCGTTACTAAACTAACTAAGAAATACTTTAATACATAACTGACTAAAGCAATATAATTAATTTATCTGAAAGTTGCAATGATCTTACCAAGATTGAGACAAGCGAGTGTGCTTGTGCATTTCCATTCTTTTTCATGGGAGACAACTTTAACGTCATCAACAAGTGGTACCCAGCCGCCAAATACGTACATTCTATGGCCGATGAGTGTGGCAGTGTGAAGTGAACGGGGTAAGGGTGCGGGTCCCCGTACATTGGGTTTATTCCAGGTCATAGTGTCGACATCCAAGAACCACAAATCCCCGAGACGATTACCGCTCATGCCCCCGTAGATGACGAGACAGGATTTGCCGGTGTTACGATCGGTGTACGCGACTCCGGTGTGGGATTCACGTGGTGGCGGCGATGGGCCGTGAGTTACCGGCACGTCCCAGGCGGTTGCGCCATTTGGCAACAGCTCCAGGGTGTACAAGTCATTGAGGTAACGCGGTATATTGTTCTTGGGGTCATCGCTGTCGTTTGCGAGGCCCCCGAACAAAAATACACGATTGCCAATTAACGTAAAACTGTGTCCTAATCGGGGACACGGCGGCTGATCGTGCTTCGGGGGTTTAGGTTTCAGATTCTTCCATTCCCATCTGCTCGCTTGCAACTCGTATAATTCATTCGAATATTTGCCGTATTCGACCATACCGCCGAACACGAGAATTCGCGTGCCATCCACAACGAAACCGTACGCTGCGCATCCTGGAGGAATGTCCCCCTTCGTCGATGGAACGAACCATTGATTTGTCGCTGGAAATCATACACAATATTCACATTTAATTCGTTGTTTTGATTGAATTTTGTTAATGAGTTTAGTGGTTTTAATATGAAAAATAGAAAATTAAGGAAAGAATTAAGTGATAATAAATCAGCTTAAATCTACTTTAGGCTTGGAAAAGCAATTCTGTGGTGGTAAAGAAAAACAAGTTAGGTGTATATGGAATCTTTATGCACTTAACTTTTTTTCGTTCTACTAATTGTACTTTTTGTTTTCTTGTATGTTTGTATGAAAAACTAAGGTCTAACTAAAATATATTTACAACTTTGTCTTGCAAAAGCTATTAAGAAAACTTGCGTTTGATGAATTGTATATCATAATATAAATATTCAATTCCAACAATTAAGTATTCATGTTAAAATAAAACAACAGTTTAAGCAGTTTTTTTATTTATTTTTCTTCTTATTTTGTATCAATAATAATTATTATTACACGAAAACTTAACTAATATTTTTATTAATATATTCTTTTCTATATAATAATAGTTTTAATACTTTTCTGCATCTAAAGATTATGTAAATGAAAAAGAATTCAAAATGTAATATTTAACTATTATATAATGATATTTTAATTATTAAAACTGATAACTTTTAATGCATTTTAAATTAAATCTTATTTAATTTTTAAACAAATATTTATTTATTTATTCATTTTTTCATTATATACATTTTTTACTATTTTTCATTAGTAACAATTAAAGTTTAAAAATATGTTTTTTACAATATTTCTTCTGCAATAAGTAATTCAGCAAGATAAAAAAATGTTAATGTAAATAAATACAAAGTTTTTCAACATTAACAAAAAATTGTTCAATGAATTTCTGTTTATTAGAAAAATACATATTCATTATTTGAAAAGTTGTATATTTAAATGTACATAAATTTAACATATAAATAATTCAAACTAACGTTAATTGAACAAAGCAAAACAAGAAACAATTTCTCCGAAAACAATGTGCAGCCTACATATCTCTATTTCCTTACAATGAAATCTAATCGCAAAAATCTATCTATCTCCCACTTTTCATTGACATAAACTACCCCTATTAAAAAATGTCAAGCAAACAGCAATTAAAGAAATAATTATATAATCATAAGGAATTGGACAAAATAAGAAAACATCAAAGTATAGAAAAAAGAGTATATTCGCGCCTGCTGAAAAACCAAACAAACATCGCGACAAAAATAAATATGGCCGCCGCCATAGAGGACTCGCTGCCTACGCTGTCTCCTGCGGCGGCGCGGCCTCTCTCTCGTCGACAAAGATAGACCGAACAAGCGCGCGTCGCGCGCGCTAAACAACAAGTCCCGCGGGGGAGGAGGAGGGACCAACAAGTACAAAAATGGCCGCTCCCGCGCGTATAAACTTGTACAGCTAAAACTCCCCAAAAACCTCGATCAATTATTTCATATCATCAACACATCTGTTTTTGTAATTCACAACATTTTTCAACAAAATATCATATTCATTTTAATTTATAAAAAATTTGTGAAATAATATTTAATGGAACAAAGTAAAACAAACAAAAATGTTACATAGTCTAATGCGCAAGTCACGCAAGCGATCCGGCCGGTGACCGTCTTGTCAATTCGCCATCTTGAAAACACAATGGTCGTTCACAAATACAAATATAAACATCAGGAAAATGCGACATTACAATTCGAGGTTATAAATTATAATTATCCCAAAGGCATACCTAACTATAATAAAAATAAAAACCCAATGATAGCTAATGACAGATAAAGGGAATGAAAAATAATAATTTTGGCGGGAAATGGGGATAGTTTGGATAAAATATTGTCGACGTCCTAAGGTCGCCATGTTGGAAAGGCCGTTGGCGGTGTATTAGAGGGGGGTTAGAGACGGCAGCGCGACTAGGCTCCTCACCTGTGTTGTATACATGCAGCTCGTCGACGATGCCTTCATTGCCGCCGCCGAAGACGACCATGAGGTCCTTGATGGCGACTGCGCGGTGCCCGTGGCGCGGCCTCGGCTGGGGCCCCGTCGGGTTCGCGATCCGCTTCCACTTCAACATGGGTGCCGCCATGACGACCGTTCGTCAATCACATTATTCACCCCGCGCAACTTGAACCAACAGACAAACTTAACCTCTCTTGTCACGGATCTGTTTATCTTGCGTCAAACAACCAAAACTCTTTTCCTATCTCTCTGTCTTACTCACTCGCACTGTCTATCTCTGTCTGTTCGCAAAAACAAGATGAAAAAAGTGCGGCACACACAACAATGATTGAGAAGAACGAAAATCAAAATAAAAAAGGAAGACAAATAAATGGTTGTCTGTCTATCTCGCCGTCTCACTTGCATCCACAAGTGGGGTCGGGATTACGAGCGTCTTTCTTCGTCTAATCGTCTAACCTCGCGGCGCCGAAATTCTAACCTTAATTGGGCCGCGTAGGTGGGTGACGGTGACGCGGTGCGCGTCCGGGGCGTGTGTGTGTGTGTGTGCGCGCGCGCGCAAAAGAGACGTTTTGGCGCGAAAGCCGCGTTCCGTCGCGCGATTGTGATTGCAAGTCCGTACGGGCGACAGGCGGCGTGCGCGCGGTGTTTACCGCACACTGGGGCTCGCACGCCAGGCTCTCTTTCTCACTGTATGTCGACTGTCGGCGCGGGCCACCCCGCACACACCGCCGCAACCATTGTTTGCACGCGCATTTTCACACTCACGCGTGATTAATGTCAATGCTCGATTACGATTCAACTTGTAATTGTACGCAAAGGGCTATCAATTTTCGCGATTACGGCCGAGAAACGGGCACTTTTGCATCGCGCAGTTGATCGCTTTTTGGCTTCGTTGCGTCGGTAATCGGCGCTGCCAACCGCAAAAACTTACAAACCGATCGGACATGAATTCCAAGAAATGCTAGATGGGTGAACTGGCATCGAGACCATGATATGCGCAAACGTGATATCTTTGGTTGTGGATGGTGGAAGTTTTGCGAATGCAACATATGTTGGCGTTAAACTTTCAAGGTTTTTTTTATTCTATTTATTTCTGTTTTTGTTTTTGTTGCTGAATTGACAGTAATTTTAGGAGGATTTGACATAAAAGAGGGATGATTAACATTTTAGAACAATTGTAAGACAGCTGTTTATACTTCTCAAGTTACTTGGGGTAAAATAGTGGAATTTGGTGAATTTACGAAAACTGCAATTCAGTAAAAATAGGGAATAAAATGAAGAATTGTTCATTTATAAATAAATTAATATAGGTTTAAGTTTTTCTTTGAAATTTCAACATTTTAATTGATAGAAGACCAATTTTCTGCAATTATTTAATCGAGTGTACTTTTAAGATGATAAAATTGCTTTCAACAAATGGTTATAACGAATTTAAAAATAAAAATATTATATATCCGAATGGCACATAAACCTTTAAAAACGTTAAATAAACGCATGTTTGACGTTTGAAATGACTATTAAACGTCTTTACATGTTTATGTGCTATACGGGTATATACAATATTATACATTTTAAAGATTAATCAACTTTTAATGCTGCAAATAGAAATATTTATAACAGATTATGAAGTTACCATGCACACATTTAAGAACGCAATATTTTGTCTACAGTATTGGAGTAATATTTTATTCATTCATTTTCCGCATTATATAATTTATTCATGAATTTATATGTATTATAATTCAACTTTTCAATGATTCAATCTTCATAATAAACATAAATCAAAATAAGTCCTATGTTGACGCCAGAAATGGGCACGTTTGTATCTAATTTTGAAATGCGCAATAAATAAGTTTCATGTAATAATAAGTTGTAAATATGATGTCGAATGCAACATAAATTTAAATTTAATTAAAGAATTTTAATCGTATGAAAACAATCTAGGATCGCTTATATGTTATTCTTTAATATTTGGTAAGAAACATCATCATCAACATTCCGAATCTAAATATTTGATCTCCCAAAAATCATTTGTCTAATAGTTGTTAAACTTTAAACCTAAATTATCTATAATTCAAGCTTAAATAATAAAATATAAGAAAATCAAATTTCAATAAAAGTAAATTTATAAGAATCTATATTTAAAATAAAATTCAAAACCTCAAATTTTATAATATTAGAACATCAAAGAAATTTACAATGGCATATATTGTTTCATATATTTTGTATAAAAAATTATAAATATATACTTTAAGTAGATCGAAATATATACAAAATATAAAAATTATCTAATTAATATATATAAAAATGAATCTATGCTTGTTTGTTTGTATGAGCATCACGGAAAGTCTACTGAACCGATTTGAACCAAATTTTGAGGGTATGTAAATCAACATTGTCTGATTAACTTCGGCTATACGCTATTTTCATATGTTTATTTGTCTTTGTTTACATTATATGTAAACATAAGTATTTCTCTTTATCACATTGTTTTCGGAGATATGAAAATATCGTATATAAAATTGCATTTGCATAAAAAAGTTTTTTTACAAAAATTTTTATAAAGGGGGTTGTCATAGGGGGAGGTCGTCATAAGGGGAGGATATTTTTATCGTCAGCCGGCTTCGCTCTGGTCAAATGTACAGTATATAATAATTCATATATATTCCATATATATTCCATATACAGTCCATGTATAGTCCATATATGGCCCATTTTTAGTCCACGTATAGTCCATATATAGTCCATAAATGGTCCGTATATAGTCCATATGTGGTCCATATATGGTCCATTTATAGTACACGTATAGTCTATATATGGTCCATATGTAGTCCATATATGGTCCATATAAAGTCCCTATGTGGTCCACATATCGTCAATATATTGTCATTATATGAGTGCTTGAATATTGTATTGTTAATTGTATGTTTTATATATGGACAATATATGAACTTTTTTTACTATCATTCAAAGTTTGAAAAAATCTTAAATTGTTTATGTAAATATGTAGTTAAATATATACTTAAATAGGAATTATTCATACACAGTATTTTATATTTTTTCCGTGAGGGTGGAATCAATTTGATGTACATTTTGGGTATTAAGGTATTTTCATTTAATTACAATACTTTTTTTTATATATAATCTTGTCTTTAATTATTTCTACTGTTTGATTTACAAACATACACAAATAAACATACCATATACTTTAAACCTCATGATGATTAATGGTAACTAAATACAAATGATAAGATCATATTAAATTATAATCAGAGAATATTACATTTGTATCTTAGCTTAACCCATGTAATTTTCATGTTACATTTCTTTTGAAAAATATTGTATCAGTTTTATTAGAAACAATTTTTTTATTAAGTAGACATGAAAATTAATTGAGTCCAGTTTTTAAATAAAATTATTGTTTACTTCTATATTCAACATATAATGTCAATCTTTCAAAAGTAATTTGAACATTTAACTGATATTATACATAGTTTCTTTTCATATTTAAAGTTTCAAGTACTACCTTTTATACACTTGTATAGAAATTATACATTACTTTCACAAACTTCTTTACTTAAAGTTGAAAATAAACAAGGAAAAAAAATAACTTCTAGAACTTTTCACATGTTCAGATGATCTCAAAAATGTATCATTTTTATCATTATTGGTGTTTTTGTTGTACTATAATGATAATGCAATATTATAATAATATTAATAACGATATGGTTCTTATGAAACTGAATATGAATTATGTTAATTAAATTTGAATGTTTTTTCTATTTATATTAACCGAAATAATGAATAAGACATTATTAAAATATAATTATTGTCAAAATTAGAACAAATTAAACACTGTAACAATATAATCATAAAAGTTAGTACAAACTTTCAGAACTCAATAATGAAAAGATGATTTTTGCAAACTTATTTGACATCCTCTGAAGGAAAGTGATGAATATGCAAGTGTATGCTTTTAAGCTCTCAGCGAAACGAACTGATGGAATATGTCCAAAATATGAGGATCTAAATCCGGTGTGAAAAGCAATGTTTCTAATGTCGATGAATATTTCTGCACTTGTTCGTGATGCTGAAAAAATATAAATATTATTAATATTGATATACAAATATTCTTTTGGTTAATTATAATCAATTATATAATATTCAAGAAAATACATACTGCTAAGAAAACTTGCTGTAGTCTTCCTATTGTCCATTTGTACCAATGTGTGTTATAGTCAACTCCATCAGTATCGCATCTCACTAAATGTTCTGATAAGATCATTATGAATCGCTGTAAAAAGTAATTTAAAACATTTAATCTCACATTTCAACAGCTTATTATCATGTAATTATTGATGTAAAACTAAACTTAAAATTACCTGAAAAACAATAAGGAACAGATTTTTTTGGTCAGCCTGAGCTGCTTCTAACTTCTCTTCCATTCTTTCGACAACGTCCTCAGATGGTCTTTCTCCACTTTTTTCTTTTCCTTCGTCATCTTCTGAAGACGATCCTGATCTACTTTCAGCTCTTCTTAATTTCTCGCGAGCTTCACTTAACTCTTTGTTTAATTTGATGACATGTCTGTTCATTTTGTGTATTGTCAAATGCAATATTTCCCAAATGTAAAGCCTAAAAAGGAATTTAATTATACTTAATTCTTATTTATTTCTATATTGAAATTTAATATATTTTTTATTTAAATTTTACTTACTTTGTAAATTCTGATTGCATTTCTTTGGAAAATATCCAGTTAGCAATAGCACTGCATTCTATGATACTTGTCTTTAAAAATTTGTCTGTTAAAACAACCATCATTTGATAATGATTTTTCCACAATGCATACATGTTTCTTAAAATGCAAATTTGTGCCTCTTCTGTGTCAGCCAACACCTGTAATTATGCAATTCAAAATAATAAAATCTTGGAATTAAATTAAATTTTAACAGATCAAAATATATTATCATACTTACTTTAAAAACATCGTGAAATTTGCCAATTGCTGCAAAACTGTGACTGAAACTTTTAGACCCAAGATTGAGTAACGTCTGAACAAAAACGTCAATTTTCAAAGGATTAAAAGAGTAAGACTCTTCATTTTCGCCGGGGCCAGGCAATGTATTCAAAATGTTCAGAACTTCTTCTGACGTGCACTTTCGACGAATCGATACGACTAATTCATGAGCTGCGGCAGTGCCAGGAAGAGAACCTAAACAATTTAATTGTAGATATAAATTAGAATACATTTTTTCAAGTTTAACATTGAAGTACATATTATTGATTAATTCAAAACATACTTGCTCCTTCTTCAGTGTACTTGTAGCATGGCTTAGGAGGCAATGGAATCAATTCAGCATAACTTGCTGGCATCATATTGGCGATTCTCTCATGATAAGATAATCTAGAAATGTTTATATTGACTTTAGTTATTGATAAACAACAATTTGTTAATTTAAATATTTAAAAGTAAATTAAAAAACATAGATTTGCAATCGATGAAAGCATAAATAATTTCTATTCACCTTAATGCTTTAAGCAAAACTTCTTTGATAAACTTTGGTCGCGGATGTTCTGCATCACGTTGTAAACAAGAATCCCAGTCTTCCCATGACCAACGGAATTGGAAGTTACTTAAGTGATAAGCAAACCACCAAACAAAACGATCAAATGCTGCTGCGGCCATACTATCAATTCGACGGAATAATATTTCTGTCGCTTGTGCCAGTACCTAAAATACAATCGTTTACTTACTTAACTCTACCAAATATAATCATTTAAAGTACAAGTTATAAGTATAAAATACCTGTGGCATAGTTGATGGTTGCAATTTACACAGTTCAATTAAGATCGATCCGTAAGAAATTTCCAAGTGTTTTGGAGTGGGTAATCTGAACAATTCACCGAACATCACTTCAACTATACAATAATCCAGTGGAATTTTGGCTTTATACGGGAAGTTCAATAACATCGAAGCGCTGTAATAAAAATTACGAAGTTTTTTAAAATTATTTTATAAGTTAATTTTAAAATTTTTTGATTCATAAAAAAGAAAATGTTCGCATAGTTTACCAATCTTTTCGTTCGAAGTAATAATTATCAATGATTTGTCGTAAATGTTCTTCAATAAGAAAACGTTCAATTGCGTGACTTCCGGGTAAAAGTGGACCCTCGGCGGGACAATCGGTATAGTCAAACATCCGGAATACAATTGATGGTAACGGATACAAGTACGATTCATGATGCGGTGGTGGAATAATGACCGGCAAATTGTGCTGCAATGCTTCGCAAAGGATCGAATCGAAAGCCAAGTATGGTCTTGGTATATGCTTTTCAGCCCAATTGTCTTGCCTCAGTTTACGAACTTGATACCACAAACAATCCAGATATTCTTCTTGAGGATGAGGTGTATCACTCGACCATACCCTTAAAGCTGGGACGTGCTTCTTGCTACGTTTGTTTAAAAATATTTCAATTGTTACCATCAAGTGATCTAATTCCTGTTCTTTTTTCTCGTAAAGTTCTCTACCAACCCACGGTAAAGTTGAGAGAACTGCAAAAACGAACCTGAAAAATAATTAGTTTTATGTCAAAGATATTTTTATTTATTACATATAACGATTGTATTATATATTATATATTTACCAATCTCTTCTGACTTGAGGCACACTGTCTTCATTGGCAGCATCTAGCATATTGTCAAAAAGTTGCATCAACGACCCGCAAGATAATACGTGGCAGTTAACAAGATCTGCCAAAAATCGTAGCGAATATCTTGCCACATCCCATTTTCCTGTTTTCAAAGCATCTTTAAAGTTTTTCACCATATAATCAACAAATTCACCGCCAAAATTGAAGTTTTTCGCATTTAATAAGCCAACCAAGGTCGTATAAATTGTACATCTCTCGGGCATACGGACAGCACAATCCGTTAGAATTCGTAGAATTTTACTACGAAAAGAACCTAAGTCTGCTTCGAGAACAGATGCAAGACCTTCTAGATTACTCTCTAAAGAAGTGGTTGACTTTTCACCAACTCGGTAAATAAGGGACTCCAAACGATCTTCGATTTCTTGATTTTCTGACACCCTCCTTCTTTTCTTGTAAATACGATCTAAACAATCAGATGGAGTTATGATATTAATAAAGAAACTTACACAGTAAATAATACACACATTATTTCAAATAATATATACAATTAGAAAAAAATTGATATACATTATACAATAATATACATTATTTATTTGTTGTTAAATGTATTTTTATATTTTCGTATAAAATTAATTATATCTAATCTAATCTAAAAGATGCATAAAACTATTAAGAGTGCATATAATGCAGTTCTTAAATATATTATTAAGCGATTGTCAAAATAATTGTTCAGACAATTAGCAGCATATTCTGCAGCATTTAAAAATTGTTGTTGTTGTTGTTGTCTTTGGTGGCTATGGTTGAGTCGCAAAGCGTAAAACCTCAGACCGTACGCCAGTATTGGTGCATTTAAAAATTGTGCATTGATTAATTTTTAATATGTAAGACAAACAAATTTCGAGGTTAAGCAGTGCAATCGGTAAACAAACTTACCGTATCCATCATCATCATCATGTGCTCGTCGTCGACTCATTTTTTAAATTAAGAACAGACTATTTAACAATTCTTAATAATAGTCACACAAATCAAAACTAATACAATTTCAATGATCTTTTAGAGTTGTTACTTAATTGAAACAAAGCCACATCAGTAAAAACATTAGAACACCTATAACATACGACCGGCGTCAAACACAAGAATGCACAAGAATGTCTGAAACTGAATTAACTGATTTCTTGTTTGGCGTTTGGTTATGAACTGTTTATGCTTTAAAATCATTTTGTATAGGTGGCAGTAGTAGTTTGCGGCATATAAAAAATGAATATGGCAGAAAATCTAGAATATTTATTAAATTAAAAGAATTACAAAAACGTTTTATGAAATATGTTCGAAAATAAATTATTTTTATATACAATATTTTAATATAACAAAATTAATGTAGATCAGCTATAGCTTGAATTGAACTTACGATTACAGTTATATATAAATTATTGTTTAGTTTAATTAATGTAAAGTTTGATTCTTCGATCTAATTTAATGGAAAATATAAAGTAAAAATTATTATAATTATATTATTTATAACAATAAAATAAAACTTTAGTTAAATACAAATTCCTAATTTCCAATAATAAAAATACATTCACTGACAATCAAATGAATTCGATAAATAATATCAATCATTAATTTTTAATTAAAAAAAAAAACATGCAAATGGTAAAAATACAAATCTTACCTGGAATTACTAGCATTTTTTATTATAATTGTTTGTTGAATGATAATATATATAAATCAATCACAATGTTAACTAAACTCTAATAACCAAACAAACTCATTTAAAACTAAGTTAAATAGATAGCATTTGTTTTTTTATTTATATAATATAACTGCTTGTTTGTTCATGTAAAATCTCCATAGTTATGAATTGTTTACATTGTCTTTATTTTTTATTGATCAAATCTATTTTATTTGAAAAATGTAATTCATTTACAATTTTAAATATTATCTAAATCTTAAAAAAAAAAAAAAAAAAAAAAAAAAAAAAAAAAAATGTTTATAAAAGGAATGATTATAAAACATTATTAGATTTTATATTTTTTTATTTCAAATTATACATAAAATCGCCTTAAAGTACAAGAGTTTCTTGTAATTTAATTTGTTTCTTGCTTTTAGCTTTCACTTGAGCCGCAATGCGGTCCAAGTCTCGTCGTCCTTGGCTGGAGAGGACTCGTCCACCGTTGGCTGACTTTTCTATGAGTTTCATTTCCTCTAAGGACTGAAGAGCCTTACGGGCGACGCTACCGGCGGATCTGCAGAAGTGGCTGGGGCAAGTACCATTGCGTTTACGACCTCCAAAGATTTTTGTTACCGCACCTACACCAATGGGCCATCTCAGGTAAATGTGACGTACCAATGCGGCGCAACGTATGAAATACCAGTCGGGATCGTAAGGAGCAAGTTCTTTGAATCGAGCAGTTTTTACAATGTCTACCCAATCGGGAACGTGCATTTTGCCCGATCTGAAAAAATTAATTAATATAATAATAGAGTTAAAAACTTAATAAGAAAATTTAAATAAATTACGCGTTTGAATGTTTTTATACAAAAATATTCAGACTATAAGTTTTAATTATATTAAGGATATGAAAGTGCAATATTAACTTGGTTATTTATTTGCACAATTTGTATAATATGAAAATATATAAATTCATTAATTTTTCTAAAATGAAATTTAAAAAAGAACATACAGACAACTTTAAATTACACTACTTTTTTTAGCACTTTAAAACATGAAAAATAGTTAATTTTTTAAAATAATTTTTGACGACAATAACTTATTCATAACATTACTATAGTGATGTTATTGTTGAAAAATGTCTTTTACTACATTTTGAATATTCATCGTCATACTTAATAATATATAACAAGTGGAAATTTATTTTGTACAGCAAAAATATATTCGTTAAAAAGTTAGTATATTGCGAACTTGAGATGAGTGTCAAAACAGTTTTCTTAATTTTACAAGATATAAAATATAGTCTTATTTCATTTATAAAATTTTACATCAAAATAGTAAAAATTATCCACAATAATGCTATATGACAAGAACAGTACTTTGTAAGCAAAAATTGCATCGCATTTTATCATTGTCGACACGTGGTTCGGAAAATTCAGTTAAATTTAGGTTATGTCAACTACATCCATTTAAAAATAAAATTAAAAAACTTACTTTTTCAAGAAAGCTCCAAAAGCTTTGACAAATTTGCTTTGGTCAACATCTTTCAACGTGACAGACGGCATCCTGTAAACGAAAATACATTTTATTATTGAGTCACTAACAGAGATTCATCCACAAATTGAGCATAACAATATTGAGTATAAAACAATTTGCAAGTACAGTAAAGTCAAACAAAAATTAAATTATCACTTAGTGTAACATCCCAACTAATTATTGATTATTCCAAACAATGAAAATCACAAGAAATATGTAAAAAATTACGTACTTTGTTTTTTTGGTTATGCACTCTTTGCTGTAACCAAATAGAAGAAAGTACGAGAATTCGTTTTCAGAAAGAAAACAATTAACCTGTGAATATGCTATAATGAAGATGGCAAACTCAGTAGTTATTTTTACGGAATATGACAGTAGTAACAATGATCGCCATCTACAGTTGATTTTTGAATACTTTCAATAAATACCATCGACATTGAATGGACTGAGTGTTCTATACTAAATCGGCGGACGGTAATTGAAAAGAGTAAATGATACTATGGTGGGCAATCTATCTTTGTTTTGCTGGAATTTGATTGGTTGTTTCAAATCTCGCAGTGATGTA
>JABFPJ010001570.1:0-24634 GCA_022817425.1 Gryon sp. ZL-2020 | reverse complement strand
TAAGAAAGGGGCGGAGTTTGCTGAAAATCGGCACTGATCGTACCAAATTTTGGTCGCAACGAACGTTTCGAAAAACGCTAGTCAAACCGTGTAGCGAATATCGCACCATATTTCTTTGGGTGTACTTGAAAGAAGTTTCATTCGAATTTGTATTTAATATTTTGGATTATTAATTGCTTTGAAATTTTCCTTTTTTCAATTGTTATAGAAGATGAAAATCAAAATTTAGAAGCAAACAACAGTGAAACAACTTATGTGTTATAATTTCTAATATTTTTAATAGTATTTTTCTCTTATTTGTTTATAATTTATAATATTTTGAATATTACGCATTGAATATAGCTACAACTATAGTATGGTAGGACATTAGACAATATACCAGTGTTGCACTGGATAATGTGAACAATTTATCTTGATTAGCGTATAAAGTTTTGTCATAAATACTTATCATAGATACGAATTAAAGAAAATCAGAAGGAAGCATCACGTATGTTTAGCTGTCATATTCTCCAAGGTAAGCGTTGCAACTGGGACAGTAATGTTTTGTGGATAGGCAACTGTCTACGCAATAAACACATGGAACGCAAGGCCACAATCTGAAAATCATATATTAAAATTTTAAACAAATTCATTTTTTTTTTAAATTAAATTAATCTCATTTAATACAATCATTAAAAGCATAATACAAACCCAACGAGGCACAATAATAGAGCAAATAAATGAGTCTTTGTTGTGGATTCCGTTTCAATTCGAGTTGAAATTTGTTTGTGACAATGAGGACACGTCATTGGTTGAGACTCCGGACCGAATGTTTGCGTTCTGATTACTACAACAGGAGCTGCAAATCAAATTTCAGTATTTTAGTCTCGTGTTCAATGACAATAGCATTGTTAATTCATTGAATAAAAATTAAACAGATAAATAATATAAATATGTATTTTTATACATCGTATATAATTAATAGATATGCTTAATTTGGATAACTTTTTGATATCGATACTTTTTAAATGCAATTAATAAAATAATAAAGCACATTCTTATATTTCTTTTTTTTTTTATTTAATATTTTAACTTTAGCTTACGTTGTTGAGGAGGATATGCCGGTTGTGGTGGTACTTGTGTATAAGGTGGAGGCGGTACAAATCCTGGTGGCGGTGGTTTATCCATGTCTTTTATTTTTTGTTGTTAAAATGTCTGGAAAACAAATAATCCATTAATAAATAATTAAAAATTCAGCATCATTTCATTATATATTACTTGTATTTTTGTTATATAAAGTTCATTTTGATGTTAAGTGAATGATTTCTAAAATGAATTTGAAAAAAAAAAAATGACGGCCACAATTTATGTATCATCATCTAAAATTATAAATTGGTAATCAACTTTGATAAGAAAATTTTATCAAAAAACGTAATCAATTCGAGACTCATTTCGATGACTCATTTGAAAAATGACGAATATGTGTTACTGTTTCTGTATTTGCTATAAGGTTAATGACGTAGAGAAGAAAAAAAAACAACGAACTGCACGGAAAATATTTAAATAAAAAACATACACGATAATATTTTCTTATGCTCTGCTTTTTGCGAAAAATTTAATTGAAAATTCAGCGGACCATATCTGTGACGCAAAAACTGTTCATTTTTAATTGATAATCTATTTGTACTTACTGAATTTTTTTTTATTCTATCTCTTTAATTGTTATAAAGAGTCGGTTTTCAGTGTAAAATAAATGTGTGCAATTTTATTATTGTAAGATATTTTATTGCAGTGACTTGAAGATTGTCTCGATTGAAAGCGTTGAATATAAATTTTTGAAATTAAACTCCGGTTAATTAATTATCTAATGTACCTATACTAATTATTCAACTCACGTAACGCTCGACGAATGTCTGCTTTATTTGAGATTCTAAGCAGAAAATAAATTCTTGTTTGATAAAAAATCTTCGATCGTTTTTGCAAAATGACAGTTTTAATCAATTACTGAGTAAGTGATTTTGTATTTACTATGCTAAATTTCCTATGTTAAATAATCTTATCCAACGTCTTGAAATGCATTTTACATTTTTAGAACATTTGATTCGCAAATATTTTTTTATTTTAGTAGAAATGAAAATGTTTAAATCATTTTGAATTTAAAATATCAGACATTTTTAATGAAGCAATTTATTATTTTGTATTGTCAGATGTCTAATAAAAGCGTAACATTTTACAAAATCAATTCTTTAGATCAAAATTATGCAAATTAATGTTAAGAGATAAATTTATTTCACTGGTCCCAATGACTAACAAATGCTTTTAGTGACATTGAAAACATCGTAACTACGATCTTACTCAATTATGTTACAATTTCATATTTCTTTTATTATCATTTATAATTTAAATATTTTATAAAATCGAAGAAATAATATTTTAAAATAAGTTAATAAAGATCTATTTTTATTTCATTTTATCAAACTTATTTTGATATTAAAATAAAAATAAAATAGTATTATATTAAAGATGCTGAATATAAATTATTAAACATAAATTGCTGCATGGAAAAATACTTGCATACAAAATATAAAATGTTGAAGTAAAAAATTAACATTTATAGTTTTACATCACGTGCAATCGAAATTATTCCAGAGTTATCTTTTGTGATCTTAATCTACACACTACAATCAGTGCGGTCAACATTAATTGAATGTATTACTAGGTTTCAAACTAAAATATTTAATTATTTGATCTTCTTCCAATGTTGACAAAATATAATATAATATAATACAATTACTTATTTCAATCTACAATTTCAGATTGATAAGATTATATAATTACATTTTCTGATTACATAAATATATATCCTAATCATCTTTATTACGTATGTTAAATTTAATTTTTCAATGGAGTATTTTCCTTAATATTTTATCAGTGTTAACATTAAAATCAAGATGTTATAATTAGAACAAAACGATCTTAAACATTAATGAAAACGTTGTTTTGCATACAAATATATACAAAAGGAAAACTAATATAAAATTACATGACTCATAAACTTGACTGCACTTTTCATTTCGTGACACGAATATTTGAAAAAAAACTAACAATTGCCGGTTATCAAGATTATTGATATCGATTTTTCTTGTTTTATCAACAAATATTTTACTTTTCAGCTTGAACACAAATACCATAATTCAAAATCAAAAAACAAAATATTCAATGTTGATTCTTCCTTCATAATAAACACATTTTGTTAATACAATATTGTACATATTATTTATTAAAAAATTGCGTTTCTAATTGATTTTCCTTTGAATATCTTTAAGTGTTTGTGTATACTGTCTGATGTCGATAATTTAGCTGATAATAAAACAGATAAGTCATCAAAAATATGTAATTTTTCTATGATAAATTCATATTACACCTCACACAATTTTATAAGAATAACTTTTTTTTAAATCTTTTTTGTAATGTGTCGTAATTAAAGATTGTTACAGCACAGCGTTATCACGTTTTTCCTTCATATTTTTTAACTTGTATTTTTAAATTCTAAAAACAAGATTGTGTGAAAAAATATAACTTTAAATAAATAAGTAACAAAACAGAATATTTTTTAATACAAATAATATCATATGACATTCAATTATGTATATCATCTTAATTAAAATTAAATTGAAATCGAGTATAAATAAATCATTTCCGCATTATTGACACACATTTTTTATACTTTCTCTCATGCGTAATCCGATTCAGAACAGGCTTTCAATAAATGTAGAGTTTCTTTTTCGCGCAGATGAATTCATGAAAAATGTTTATTTTTATAATTAAACGTTCGTAACATGTTTTTGACAATCGATGGTATATTTTTAGATAAAAGATACTAACCTGGATGAAATTTACAGTCGTTGTTGCAATGTGTGACTCGTCAATTGAAAGAGCACTGTCACTTAGTGACGAAAGAAATTATTTAGCAAATATCGCCAGACACGACGTCAAAACAGAACTATGAAGAAACCGTCGATACAACGGAATATGTTGGTTTCTTGTTTGAGATAGCCACCGCCTCTCGCACCTTACATTCCCACCTATTCCCCCCCACTCTATTTTTCTTTTACAGTGTGTGTAATGCGCGTTCCACCGGATACAAATTATTATACGAATTTGTTATAATAGTTTTGCGTAACTTTTTTACTGTATCATGTTTGAATCAATTTTTTCAATTTAATTTTTAAAATGTATATTCAATGTAAAATAATTTCAAAACAATGTATTGTGAAAATATATTTTTAGTATTTTTCTTCAAATTTAATTGAAGAGTTTTGCTTCAATTCAGTGTTTTATGTCACGTTTAATTACGTATACAAATTTGTTCGTCAAAGGGACTTAAGGCCAAGTCTTAGTCTTGATTACCGACATTACAGATTTCTTACATTATAATTTAATGAATAATAAAAATTGATTTTGAGGACTAGAGTGAGATTTTCTCACTGCTTTTACTAACTTCAATCAATACAGAATCTTATTTAATTATTTATTTCTATTTTATAATGATTTCTAGTTTCTGAAATGTAGAAAAACGTAAAAATCATTTTATAATTTAAAAATAACTAACGAAAAAATATTGTTTATAAAATATAAAAGTTTCTCCCAGAATTACAGATTCTCGATTTGCTTGATTTATAATTATTTGTTAAATAATATTATTTTTTTATAATAAAAGACACTAACTCTGTGGTAGCAGAACTTATACATCACCTTAAATTTTATATTTGAGAAATGGAGCGACAAACGATTAGATGCGTTAAAATGAATATCATAATAAAAGTAACATTTAAATTCTGTACCGGGAATTCTTATTTTGCAAAGAATACGCAAGATGACGCTGATTTAAGTCGTAATAAACTCTTCTCCGTGTCTGCATCTCTACTGCAGGTACAGTGTTTATTCTGGTTGATTCTTCACATAAACATTAAATATCGAAGCGCTAAAATTGCAATAAAACAATTTGTTAATACAGTTCAAAAATATTTATTTAAATATGACAGTGGATAATAATAATAAAAAGTCTGGTAAACTAATTATTTATCAAAATAAATATACCGAAGATGAATTGTAAGTAAAACAGTACACGAATTCAAATTTCATTTATAACAAACATTTGTATGTAATAGTTATTTATGAATAAACTTATTTACTTATGAATAAATAAGATAAAAAATATTTAATTAAATTTGAAGTAATTTTTTAATTTTTTATTTAATAAAAGGATTATTTTTCAGACTAGATATCTTAAAAATATCTTGCATTATTTTAATTAACATATACAATGTTCAAAATATTTAGGAATATTATATCAGCATTAAAATAATTAATTAAAAAATATTTTTATTTTAGTTATAACATTTCCATTATCAAATGACAGAAATGATATGACTAATGTGAGTGCGTTATCATCAAGCAAATGATTGTATCAAAGCAATCTATTATCTAAGCAAAGATGACTTGAAACATAATTTTAGAATGCAATGGGGTTTGATTAAGGAAAACTAAAAATTGTAAGTATAACTAATACTTATATAATATATTATATAATATAAGACTTTATTATAAATTTTTTTTATATTGATTGTATATTAATTAAAGTTGAAAGAATTCCAAAAATATACACAATACTTTAATCTAACAAAAAATAATCAAGTATTCCATGAAAAATGTTAATTAAATTAATCGTAGAGAAGTTTTATTAAAAAAACAATTAGTAAATGTATTTTTATAAAGAATACATTTATTTAGATAAAGTTAAAATCAGTTGTTTTGTATAAAAACATATATGGAATCAGAAATTAAAATAAGAAAAAAATATGTTTACAGATAATGCTGAAAATAATGTTTAAGCTGTGGAACAGAAGGCATTATATTATAACAAGACGAAACTGACAAGGTATTTATAATAAGTATATCTGTGGCTTAAAGGAAAAACCAATTAACTCCTCTTTTACACATTTTGAGAAAAACGCGTTTGATTTTTCATCTTGTATTCAAATATATAGAAAAATTATTTATTTCATCTTTCTGTTTTGTAATAATTCTATATTCCGATAAATATGGACACATAAAATGAAAATATAAGTTTGTTAAAATCCGAAATTATCATTAACTCAATTTTGCCAAAAAAGGAGTTAATTGATTTTTCCTTCAAGCCACAGATATATTTTATTAGTATTATTTATTAATAGTAAAATAATATCAATTTCTACTATTTAAGTGAAAAGTAACTTCAAATAGAAAACCAAAGATTTCTTCTAATAAAATAGATTACAATGTAGTCTTATTGAATAAGAAAAAAAATGTAATTTTAAAGGAATTTAAAATGAGAGTTTTGAAATATCAAAATTTCAACCACTAATTTGTATTAAATTAAATATTTATAAAAATAATATACTATTGTTATTATTTAGAATCTATTTTGCCTTAATAAAATTTTTTACGTTTAACATTTCAAACTTTCAAAATGCCTAAACACCTTAAAAAATACTTTATATCAAAACTCGTTTTATGAAGTTAAATGTAATTTAAACAATAAGCTCTTTGCAAACTTTTTGGAATATTTTTATTTTTGACTTGTCGATTTGTTGTAGAATGACTTAAAAATAATTGATTTAAATTTATTTTATTTGAATTTCAGCGAAGGAGTATATAAAACATAGAAAGATAATCTGAAGGAATGTTGAAGAGTCACGTCAAATGATAATGAAGTGGAAGAGAAATTATACATAATAATTGTTTGTATATAAAAACGTAGGAAGTTAGTTCAAGATAAAAGATGATATGAAAAGGTTTTTTCCAATAAGTCTATACATGATAATATCTTTTTTTTTTTTGTAATATTTGTATGAAAAATGAATACATTTTATTTTTACAGAAAAAATTACATGCAATTCTGCTTGTGTTAAAAATAATACCATGCTATATTTATTTCTATCATGTTTGTAGTATAAGGATAAAATAAACTATTATTTCTATAACATATTTGTTTTCAATGTGTCCACATTTTTCATAGCATTTTCTTAAAAAAGTAAGAATTAAAGCTAATATATAACATTAGAAAATATGCAGTCTTATCACAGTGACGTCAGTCTAATTCCCTAATATTCAATTGTTAGTCATTTCAGCGGAGAATCATCATAGAAATTTTGAAAGACAATTTAGATATCCTGATACGTCAACAGTGATTACACAACTGCACAAAGTGACTGCACGAATACAAGGAGCGTAAAGACGAGATATGCAGTTGCCAGTTAGTGAAATGCAATTCGTCATTGGTTACAAATTCGAGCGATTTATATTGGTCGAAGTCGAAAGAGAGAAATGGCGAGTTGACCCTCTGGTTGATCCTTTCGCAGAGGCATGCGAGACTGCTGACTTGCATTAATTATTATCACGCCGAGTTATAGCCAATTACGCATTTGTCCTCCCACAGGCAATGGAGAGGAGAGAGTAACAGAAATAGCATTGGCGCAGTGACTCAACCGCACGTCAGTAATGTTTTGTCTGTTAAACGTTTGTGGTCATGGGAATATTCATGCCAAGCTTATGGAAATTCATAAATGCAAATACCAATAAGCCCGAAAAGACTAATTAAACCAGTTACAAACTAAAATTGTTTACTCAAACTCATTTAAACTTTGAAATGTACTAAATCATGTAAAATGCTCCGATGAACAATTAATTGATTGAATTTGATTACTTCCAATAATTTTTAAAAGCGAATTTTTAATCAAAAGCGCAAACTATATTCAAAAGCAAAAGTATTATTGCTGCAATATTTTTATTTCATTTTATTCTCCGATAACAATTTTTTGATCAAGTTGGGATTAATTATTCATTGATCTAGTTTTTTTTCTCCTTTAAATTGTATAAACATTTTAATTGTATGATTGTCATGTATTTGTGTAACATATATAATAAATATTAAATGCTTTAGGATGTAATAAACTTTATGATGCTATTTCAATGGTTCATCACAACAAAATTTCAGTTATTCCTGAATCTTAGAAGTTTTCCTTTCTACAAACTGATTCATTCTGAGATAAGTTATTTTATCCTTGTCTTACTTTTACTTTTATTATATATTGAATATAAATACAAATATTTATGAATATGAGTTCATCTATCAAGATAATTGATTCTGTGATGATTATCTTATTCAATAACCTTATTGTATAATACCCTGATTTACCTTGCAATTAATCTACTCACTTATTTTTCAGATATTATTCCGATTTTCAATTAGATTTTTTAGTGGCGAACACAGTTTCGATGACTATAGACTCACTTAATTTTACTTTTCCAGCAAGTTTGCGGGGGCGTAAGGTTTTATTCCTATTTTGAGACTATCTGCATATTTATAGACCTTAATCAAATATAGTGTTAATCAATCTTTTAACATCGCATCATGTAATAAAAGTATTCATATTATCAGACAATTTATTCAACTTTAGAACCATCATTTAGTTAATTGCATTTTCTTATAATTAATTATCAATTATATTTGAAATATCGTTTCCACGTTTTCGTTATTTCATTTGTTAATATTTACTTACCCATGGTAAAAATGATCAAAATTTTATTCCTTAAAACTTACTTACGTACTTATTATTATAAAAAAATCTCAAAAAAAGTTTTTTGTGAGTAAATTATTTCATTTCATCCATTTTCTTAATTGTCATACACACCTAATAATATATTAAATATCTACAAAAGCCTTTGCGGAATGTTTAAAAGGGTGACTTATTTAAGCTTCATGTTTAATATTGAAACTAATTTACAAACATTTTTGTAACAGCCATTCAAAGGTTCGCAAATACATTTACGTGTACACACTTTTTATAATGAACAAATCATATTCCAAGAAGTTTTATAAAAGAGAAAATGTGCTATGAATATGTATTATGCATTACATACGCGCTATCGAATAAAAAGCCAGTCGACGCGTCGTTCTTCTTTCTGCGATAACACCGCGATTATCACCTTTTTATACGTTAAAAATTTGCGCTATTTCTCCAAAGCTACTTTATAAGCCAATATAACAAGTTTTTCAAATTCAAATTACCTCTGGGATTATTATAGATTACAATTATTTAGTTAAAGACTTTTAATGCGCATTTAACGTATAATTATGTATATAAATATGACTTGAAAAGACTAAAAGTTACAATTATCATACTAATTGAAAATGCGTAAAATGTAACGTTAAAGATTAGCTTCTTAAGCTTACTTTTATTTATTCGTTAAAACTTTGAACACATTTTTGCATTTAAATTTGTTATTCCATTTTTACTTTTGGATCTTTTGGAATCTTTGGATAAATTTATCATAAAATAATGGGATATATAACTTTAAAATACTTGAATTCACTAAATACTGAATCGAATCTATTTTAATGTTCTGCATTGGTGATTTCTTAATTCAAAAGATTGCTTTTAATTTCATGGGATCTCCGGGCGAACGGACACACACCCGGTCCTCTTTTTTTTCAATCAGCCATCCATCATTCTTAAAACGACCGAGGTACTCTCGATGCGTCTGTCTAGGTGAGTGACTATTTGAGCGCAACTCGGCGGGAGTCGCCTCGAGGCGTTCGCACGTGCTGCGTCGCGCATTCTCTTGCCAGTTGACAGTCGGATATTGTTTTACAAACTCGAATGAAGTTTCACGCATCGCTCTCTTCCAGACACACATCACGACCTCGTTTGGTTTAACTAATCTTAATTCTTCAGTGTAATTACAAAAATAAGTTTTATTATATACTTTGCTGACTTAAACAAGCTACAAAAATTGTTTCTGCAAAAGTCAAAACGAAAATTTTTTTTAATAAGTTAAAGAAAAATGATGGTGTTTAAATTGATAATTATTTTGAGTGTTTGTAAAGAGTTTGACAAAATTTAGTCAAAAGTTTGACGAAGTTCGCAAAGTTTGGCAGAGTTTCAAGGGAGAGTTATAATATTTGCTGTACACAGTATTTGCACATTTCTATTTCATATTTTCATGTAAAAAAATTGAAGAAGAGAAAAGATCAACCGTGGAGAAGAATCTCCCACATTGTGCGACATGGAATAATGGAGCAAAGTGATTGTTCGTCTCGTGGATGAAGAAGTATTTAGCGCGTTTACGGGACAAGTGTCGGTCTACTTTATTTGCGGCCGTATACTTGATCGGAGACATTGAAAATCTCAAGGAAATAACAACAAACGAGTGCTGTCGACGAGGCGGATAAGGCTTCGCGGACAGATTTCGATCTGCGCGAGAAACGTCATTAGCAACAGGTGCGGGAGAGGCTTTATTGCATACGTTCTTCATACTTTGTTATGCAATCTTTTCGAAGATAAACAACTCTTTCAAATATGAATATGACGATGAATTTTTCCAGCGTCTTCGCCTTAAGCATTTTACATCTTTTTTTTTTTTTGCTAATTCAGCAAAGTAATTGGTATGCACAATTCATTCAAGAAATTTCACGGATGTAAAATAACCAACTTTTACGTTCTCTTTCTTAAGAGTTTCTTTTTTCTTAGTTTTGCTGAAATTATTTTAGAATTAAAAAAGATAAATAACATAAGCTTAGGTCAAAATAAGTTATTAACAAAACGAAGTAATTTTGATATAATTGTAATAGTTAAGATGGAAATCAAAACTAAATAAAGCGGCTTTTATATGAGTTAATTAATTCAAGATTGAAATGTTGAATTAAAATTATAAATGGAATAGAAATTAGTTGATAAGAGAATTATAAATAAATTTGGAATGTCTCAAATTTTATGTTATCATAACAAAACTAACATAGAATTGAATAATTTATGCAGTAAGTTCCAAAAGGGAATTGCATTCATATTGTGTAGAAAGAGAAATTTGGTTAAAGTTAAAAATAAAAATTACTTCCGAATATTTGAATGAATCTTTAAAAAATAACACAGTTTTTTGTGGGATTTTGTCTAATGACTGTTCCACTTTAGACGGTTAAAATAACTTTAGACTTTGGAAGTCTACTTGTTTTTTCTTCATAATTTGATTTCCCAATTAGAAGATCAAATTTAAAGAATATTATACTGGTTCAATAAACAAACAAGTTGTTCAATTGTACTCAAATTGTTTATAAAAAAAACGGTAATGCTTTGTCGGAATCTTTGCACTTATTACACAAATTTTTAAAGAACAATTGATTTTATTGTAATTCAGAGTATGTTTCCGCACCAAACAATAAAATACTTATACATATTCCATGGGAACGTTTATAAAATAATTTATATTACATGGGAAGAATTTATAAATCAAGTTATTCGTGTTTGATTGAATCAACTGTGAATGAATTGTTTCAATGCTCACCGACTGTTAATTAATATTAATAATATTAATATTTATTGACTTTTTAAATGTATTTTCATACTACTTGATTCGTATTTGAATTTTAAAAATCGTCTTTTTATTTTTTTTAAATTCGCAAGATTTTATTATTAACAATATTATCATGAAAAATACATTATAAATAATCCAATTTTAATCAGTATTTCAAATCCAACATTGTACAAGATTAAAGTTCGTTTCTGCCTTGCTGCCTTTTACTTAGTATATAATGTTACTTAATCCTTTTTGCTCTCGTCAGTCATTTTTTGTGTAACACGATCTTAAAAATGAACTTAATCGTTTAAAATTATGCTTTGGCAATGGTATTGGGTATGACGTCCATTCGCAGAATTAAAGTCCCAAGACTGCAAAGAATATTAATTCCCTGCAATGTGATGTATAAAATGAAAAAAGTTTAACTTTTGATGATTATTATGTTCAATTTTATCGTGTTTATCACTTATTTATAATATAAATTATTGAAAATTCAGTTGAAAAGTTCAATTAAGAAATATCGTTAAATATTATTTTCTGATTGTTTCGTGACATTTTTAAAGTTCTTTCTTAAATTCTTTTAATTAAATTTCACATTTTCTCATGCAGTTGATAAACAAATATTATTCTTATAAATAATGATATATATATATTTAATGTCCAGATACATGCACCATCAAGACAAAAAATGTGTAACAAATACGTGCGAATAAACTGAGGTCATTAAACGAGACATTGTCTCGGCTCCATAGCTGTTGGCAGATTATATGTGACGACCAATAAAATTCATTGTGCATAACTAGTAGCCCTGTTTTAAGTCAAACACGTCATCAGTATAAAACACTGTGCGTTGTGAAGTCAAAGGCTTATTATTAAAATAAGACTGAGTTATCAAATTCGTCATTCAAATTTTATTTTGTTTCTTTACGATACATTAGACGTTAATATTTGAAATAAAACAATATAAGCGGAAGAGCAGAGCTTTTATCAGTCAGAGTACATCCTTTCGTATTTCATTATGGAGTTATTTTCGTCGAAAAAATATGATACGATATGTCTATTTTAGTCCAGATTTTAATAATGCAATTATAATAATAAATAAGAAAACAAACAAATATATACTCTCGAAATTTGAATAAGTGAAAATTGAAATGAAATAAGACATTTCATTTCAATTTAAAAAAGTAAAAATTCACACTTTTACATTAGTGCAAAATTTTCTTTTACGAAAGTGAACGATTGTCTTTTTTTATAAGTGAAAGAAAATTTACTTTTCTATAAAGTGGAAAACTACTTATTCATGACTGAAGAAAATTTGACTTAAAAAAAAAAGTTTTTTCAATAAGACTTTAATTATAATAAAATATAAAAGAAAAAATAATATTATAATAAATATATGAATAATATAATAATAGAACATTATTTTTATAATAAATAATTATTCATTCTTTCAATAAGTTAAAATTCATTTTTTCTAAATAAATTATTTCTGTCTTTTTCAATAAGTGAATTTACACTTACAATAAGTGAGTTACAACTTATTCACATTTAGAGAGTAATTTTTTAAATTATTTTGTTTATTATTTTAATGTATTTTATTTAAATTTAATGTAGAGAATAATTATTTTTACCTAGATTATTAAAATGAAATGAAGTACATTACTTTCATCTTAACTAAATTACTTGCTCATTAACATATCAAGTGGCGTGAAAATCTTGATTATGACAGGATTTATTAAAGGCACAACTGTCTTTTTATTAAGCAGTTCTGCTAATATCTTAATAATATTATACAAAGTGATAAAGTGGAGAACATCATATGGTACATATAATACACGATAATTAAAAAGTGTGCCTTCTACGACTGCAAATTACAAAATAATCATAGTATTATATGACAAATATCTATTTAATTATAAACATCAACAATTCTGTGAATGCATTTTTTTAGAAGTCAAAGGATATATTTAAACTTGAAATGACTCAATAAGATTTAACGCAATACGTTTATCAAGCGACAGATTTTGTATTTGTGAATCATTTTCTCTATATTTTTGTAACCACAAAATTTAAATAAAGTGATCGATAGTCAAATGAATCATCTGCAAAATAATGTTATTAATTTGATTTCAATTTTGTAATGTAAAAAAGATATTCATTTGTTGTTTTATTTTTACATTTTCAGAATGAAAATGAGTAATCATATGAAAGCAATACAACAAATTAACATATCAAGATTGTAAGGTGTGAACAACGAAATAAAATATTGACATTTCTGTTACAATAAACAATTTAACAGCAACATTTATGTAACATTTCAAAAGCCACATATGCATTGCATTAGTCATAGATTAAGACAAGATTAAAGTACGATAAAGCGTGATAATAGCAATTAATGTTTAATAAGGATTGTTATTTTGCATTTGCAGACGATTCATCTTCGGAATCAGAACTTGGTTGGCTTGACTTGGTGGGATTTGTGCGAGTCAGCGCTTTTGCTAAAGCATATGGCTTGTTATACCGTAATGCGCTGCGTCAACCGTAATTACTGATCCACGGCAGATGCAATGCAACAACACGCGTTCTAGAGATAGTGCAGAAACAACGACCGTTTAATGCAAACGATGGGTCTAGACAACGAGCTCACGGCTGTGTTGCGCGGTGAGTGCCATCGCAGACATCCCAAATGAATTTATTTTTCAGATTTCACATACGATGCAATTTTTTTTGTAAAAGTCATGTCTGTTCATTTGTACTGAACTATTTCTTATTATGTAATGAATAATGAACAACGAGTAAAAGACAAATAAAAAGATTTATGGATTTATTACAAATTAAATCTCGTTCTAGCAATGATTGCAAAAAAATATTTGCAACTTTGATTTAATACATTTAGACAAGTGGAAAATGGTTTATATGATTATTGACTGTCTGTTTATATTAATATCTTTAAACATTATTGAATTTTCTTATTGAAATTATTTATTATTTGATTTTGTTTGTAATTTTTAAAAATTTATTTTGTAAGTGTATGCGATTTTTTTTAATTCTTAAATGTTAATTTCTTGATGATATTCATTAATCAATTACTTATAAGATTGTATTTGATTCGCACTGATAATTAAATCATTAATTGTGAAATCATTCGAATAATGATACTTACCGTTAAACAATTACGAATTAATAATGAACGAAGCTAAATAGCTAATTAAAGACATTGTTTCCAAATCAGCAAATTTATTTGATAAAACATTTCATTTAACACTACTCATATTTAACATCAAATTAAACGATTTAATGTTAAATAAGTTGATTTGGGAATTAGATTCGGTATTCATTTCGCATTATTTCAATCACTCTAATTATTTCATAAAATGTATTGATTCACAATTGATTTGAAATTCAATTCAAGTTCATGCTTGAAATTTTGGTTGCAGAGTTGGTACAATTTCTCGAATGTCTAAGTGATGTGAAATTGCCGATCGAGTTGCAGGAAGTGCGTGAAAATTTACTGTCAAAATGCAAGGCAAAGTTATCGTGTATTCGATCCCGGGAATGTTCACCCGAAGCTTATTTGGACATGAGTGCAAACAAGGGTTTGTTTATTAGCTCGGAAAACCTCGACAGTAGCGAGGAATACGTGAAGCATGACCCACTCGGTCAGACCCATGTCGAGTACTACGAGACCTTTCAAGATTTGCCACTCGTACCGCGGCAATCCAAAATTGAAAGCTCAACCAACCACAAGGACATCGACTCCCCCGAGGACGATCATTTGGTCGACGTCTATTCGCAATTCACAGCTGCACAAACACGAAGTCAATGTGAAAAGTGTGGCATCTTACATGTTAAGAAGAAATTTTTGTTTTTGGAACCATTGAAACCGTGTTTCGTTGGTTAGTCTATTCATTTAATCATTAAAAAAAATTGCCAAATGTATGTATTGCATTTTTTGCAAAAAAAATGTACGATCATATTTGTTTCTAAAAATATTGAAAGCAATAAATAAAAAAATACTTGTTGTATTTGAAAGAAAGTGGGTTAATTAACAATTTCAAGCTAAGGCAACGTAATGTAAACGTAAATGAACTTCAAATCAATGAGCATTGGAATTATTGTTATTGATTGATTGATATAATTTTATTTTGACCTATGCAGTTGTTTTTTATTTGTATATAATTATTTAAGTAGTATCGATTTATTGGATTCTATTACATGGACATTAAATACGGCCTCGGATGTACTTTTTGGTGTTGTATCAAAAAGTCAAAGATTAATCAACTTATTTATAGTAGTTGCTCTGAAATGTACAATCGTTATTTATAAGAATTCAAGATTTGATGTGTTGACATTTCAATTTCAAATATCAATTTTATGTAATAGAAATAATTATTAAAACGTCCACAAAAAAAGTAACTCGAATTTCACTTATTTGATACATAAAAATAGTTTTGATTGTTTTTTTTTTCAAGTTTAAACTTTTTAAATTAACATTACTTTGATCAATCCAATATCATCGCTTATTTGTAGGTCTAATTGGTATTCATTTACTAATATATGGCAATGATAAGAACCAGCCATCGTACGTAATTCCACTTCGAGGATACCAGGCTCGACCAATATCAAAAAATCAAAAACAAAGTGAAAATGCATTCGAAATCTTTCGACCCGGGCACAGAACTTTAAACTTTGTAGCAAATGACGCAAGAGAAATGCAAGAATGGATAAATGCAATATCTGATATGGTAAAATATGAAAATGAGAAGGTACAAGAGAAATCAAGATGCTCCAGTGATCTCGTCAATTCGAAGAGAAATTCCTTAGAGTCTATATCAACTGAAAGATATCAAGATGTCGGATTATCCAATCCAGGTAATTTTTTTATTTAATGTTGTTATTTTCTTAACAAATATTAATTTCGTTAGAAAAGTTGCGACAGTAAATAAATGTTCTTAGCTTAAGACTTGGACATATCCATTAAATGAATAATATCGATGATGTTTGCAGAGTTCTGCAAAAATGCAAAAGACCCAATTAGCGAACAAAGTTCGTTAAAATCTTCAAATACTGAAGTTCCTCCGCCTTTACCGAATCGAATAACGCGTCAATTACCAAAGCTGCCGGAGCAGATTGACGAAAAAATTAAGATTTGCGAAGAGACTTATAATAACGAGGAAAATATTTATCATAAGATTGAGGACTTTAGTAAGGAACGTTATCAAAATTGTATGGTGATTCAGAAATTAGAAGAGGTAATATAACTTTTAAGCAAAGTTCAACTTGATTAATTTGTTAAAAACAAAATTAAAAAAGTACTAATATATTATCAAAATCTTAAATATTATGTTTCTTTAGAACAGCATTGCAAATTGAAAAAATAAATACATTTTTTGGATTTTACAGCAAAACAGAAATTATGATGACGTGGAGATCGAAACGCGAGCGACTAATGCAAATAAAAGAAGCTCTGTCGTTGAAATGTATGATGATATAAATTCCATCATTTCAAATCCAATCGGAAAAGGAGAAAGTGGAACCCCGTGTGATAATGTGAAGGTAAAGTGTCCTTAAAGTATCCTCAGCATCCAAGATTATAATTAAATATACATTTTTATGTTAACGATATTATAATAATTTCTATTATAGACAACGGATGAAAAAGAGAAAGGAAAGAAGACAAAAGGTGAAACGAAAAAAATTCGACACAAAAGGTCGTTCCTCGACCGAGTACGTCGAAAGTCGTTGAAAAACATCGTCGACATTACGAAAACGGAAGTCAGCAACGAGGAGTTGGCGTGTCAAGAGAATTGCGAGCCGGAAGAACAACCCATGTACCTTGTGCCCCCGAAGCCACGGCCGGTTTGTCCATTACCACAAATCCCGAAAGAAGCATCGGAAGAGCTATATGACGATATTGAAAGTTGTCGGAAGATGGTGCAAGAAGAGAAAGAAAGACTGAAAAATAGCTGTAGACATGATAGTTTAGGTATATTGTACATTTCTTTAAAATCCCATTATGAAATAAAAGTTCAAATACGTAGAAAAACATTTAAAAAATTTTTTTTTACTTTAATTTGCTATTTTTATTACAGAAAACATTTTAGATTCTCAAGAATTGCTTCAACAAAGCGAAGATAATGTGGAATCTTGTTTTACAACGAACTCTGATCAGTCCGCTGAAGAGCAACTTTATGACGATGTTGCTATATTGACGGATTTTAAAAATCGTCAACGGCAACATTCATTATCGCCTGAGAAGAGGCCTTGGTCTCGTTTTGGAAGTGGGAAGATGAAGATTTTCGACTTCTCCAGTTCAGTCGATGTACCGAAGGCGGAAACAGGCGAAACGGAAGAACAAACAGAACCAGTTACAACGAAAGTCACTAGTTTCAAGAGATTAATCAACAAAATGGAAAGTAGTCTAGGAAAACCGCCCCTTAAAGTCCAATCAAATGGCGTTGCATAAACTTTTACAAATGATAATGCAAAGCATATTTTTCAATTTTATAAACAAAATTTATATGTTTTTAAGTCATTAAAATTATGAAAGTAATTATTGTATTTTATAGAATTTTGACTTCTGCTTTTCATGAGGCTTGTTTTATTATTATAATAACTTTTTAAATTATGAAAAATATCAGTTATTTAAGTTAATGTGAACGAGCTTTGTAAATATGTGTTTATTAAAAAAGATGTATGTAAATTATTCACAATATTCAAGTATATGTAACAATTGTATTTTTATTTAACATAACATTGTTTTGGTAATCAAATTTGGCTTTATTTAGTAATGTTCAAATTTACATTATAGACTACTACAAATTTATTACGCCAGCAATAGAGTTTACTAATCATGTATTTTTAAACTAGTTTTCAACAGATTTAGCTATATTTTTATTAAAGGGCAAAATTACAAATCTATCTCATTACATAGTTTATCTCGAAAATTATGGAATAATTTATCATCTAAAATTGAAATACAGTTAATTCAGAATATGCATAACCAGTAATTTTAATTAAGTTTGTATTTCATATAATTCAATTTCCAACTATTGATTTCCTTCATTATTCATATATTGCAATAAATGTGATATAATGTAAACCATAAATGGTATTTGTGAATATTCTTTGAACTCGTATATTTTATTGTATTATCCGGCTGAACTTTCTCCAACGTATTCCAAAAACTATTTCAATAAAAATGCACTATTAAATGAGTAATAATCACTAACAGTTTATTAAGCCCTTTTTATGTTTTTTCCTTTTATCTCTGTTTTATTTTCTTCGTCTTTTTAAATTGATTATGGTAAAAATTTTATTTAAATTGTTTAACGTATTTTATCATTTATTATATTATCTATATTCTACTTTTTATTTATTTTTTTGTTGAAATATTATTTTGTTATCTTCAATGCATAACATAAAAAAGATGTATGAAATGAAATATCGTGTAAGATAGTTAGCAAAATATTTACGATGCTACTCGACTTTACTCAAACTCGCGAACCGAAAATAAAAATAAAAAAAAATATAAAAAAAGAAAAAGATCTAATCTTTTGCTCAAGAGAGTAGATTAACTCAACTATCGGCGAAATGTACTTCGTCCCAATTTTGTTCATACATCTTTTTGATATTAGTGGGTCCAAATCTAGGTCAATTAACTTTTTTATATTTTTTCGAATAAATACAACAGGTCTTAAACTTTATACAATGTGTTCTTAATGAAATCGTATATAACGACATAGCATTTGTTAATTTAAGAACTTTGAGAAGTGATTGTCATCAGTCAAGATGTTAAAAGTTTTCAGATTATACCAAGGAGCTTAGGGACTTAACTTTTTCACTACTGTACCAGACGTATAATGACACGATATATCAAGATTTATATTTCAATGTTAGCAATTTATTTGTTAACATTTATTTTGCAAACGAAGTAAAAGTAAAATAAAAATTTATTTTTGAACATTGTATTCATTTATATTAGCATATAGGTAAATTTTATTTTGACGTTTTCCGATAAAATTTTATAATTCTATCCTGCAATCAATTAAAACTTTCAAGGAAATATTGTGGAATTATTTGCTATAACTTTGATTCGACGATTGGCTAATTAATAAAATTTTATGAATTTCGTATATAATTAAAACGTCAGGTAAAGGCAAGTTTTTGTTAAATTTATATTTTATTTAAAAATTATAATTGAATTATTAAGAATTAAATAATTTATGTACTAAATTTTACATAGTATGTACGTAATGACTTTTTATTGCATGTATAAGTTATATTTTTCATATTACTATAAAGATAAATGCAACATAAAAATTTCTATGAAACTTTCGGGTTTTATATCCAAGCATAAGTATAGTTGGAAATAAAAATGGAAGAATAAAAACATTTATATAGCTATAATAAAGTCTTTGTACTTTTTAATATTTAATTAAATATAATTTAAATTCAGTTTTTAGTAATTAATTTATTTCACATTTAATTAAACTGCAAATCTATTTTGCATGACTTTTATAATTTTATAATTTTTAAAGTAAATTTCACGAATAAACATTTGAAAATACATATACTTGTTTCAATTTTCTTTTAAAATTATTTTAATCGCATGTGTATTTACCTTGTTGCTCCTTACAATATACATATTTGTTGATCGGAGAAAAAAAGTACATTGCTTTTTATATAACGTCTTTCGAAAGTAGACATTTTTTAAGTATTTACTTAACAAAACAAACTATGTCAATATTTTTTCGAAAGATCAATATATTGTAAGCAAAAGTAGTAAAATAGAAAAATCTATTTTTCCGTATAACAAAAAAAAAACAACTCTATTGAGATGTTTAATAAAAAGTATTTTTCATATAAAAGTAGATTGTATCGTTATTACATTATATAATAAAAAATACTCATAGTATCTTAACTTTATCATATAATTCCTTTTTTTATTCTAATAATTGAGCATTTATCATAAAAAATATATGAAACTAACATTAACAATTTTAAATTCCCGCAAATATATTGTATTATGTTTATCTAAAAGTTACCCCACTTATATATATAAATTTCCAGCTGCAAAAGCAGCTATTTACCGAGAATCGAAAATCTTCCTCTTTCCATTTGTCACCTACTCTTCTTCTACTTCACAAAATAATTTCTTCCGTCTCAATCCTGCTTGATTCCGCAAACGCGTGATTTCAAAAGGAAAATCGTATCGCCGTGCAAGTCGGCAATATCGACGGAGCCGCGTGCGAGAATGCTCTCACGCCCCGTGGGGGCGAAAACGCAGGCGTCAAAACGATCAATAAAATAGCTTCGAAGACGAAGGCAAGAGATCAGTAGTACACCGTGTCGCAACTAGTGAGCATATTGCGGGGTGGAAGTTAGGCGAAAACACGAGCGGATCTTGGATCAAGCGCGAGATTGTACGAATTAACTTAAAAAAACGGGTAGCCGAAGAGGCAGGGTGGTGGCCAACCAGGGCCATCTTTGCCGATTTATTATCTCCCGACATTGTGTCAGGCAGCAGCAGGTGTCGGAGGGCACGGCCCGCCCGCCCTGGTTCGGTTCACCGTGCTGAGGCTGCTGCGAACAATTGTTTTTCCTTTTTTTTTTGTTTATAGCCACAGCCAGTCAGCATGCAGCCGCCGCCACCGAGGAAAGTAAGTGGATGTCTGCAGACTTGAGAAAATGACATCAAATTGAATAAGCGAAACCTCAAAGACACAGCGATTTTTACACAGCTATCACAGCAGTAGCAGCATGGATATTGATCATTTTCACCGGGGGGAGAAAAAAGTCATACCCTCCACCCGCGACATCATATACACATAACAGACCTTCGCTGGGGGGATCAATGCACTCGGTTGCAACATTTTAGCCTTTTTTGACTATCGAAATCATACCATTAAAGAACATATCGTATCCCAGGTTATAACTCGTGATATATATGAAAACCTGTCACGTGTTTGCTGTAAGTAGCTTAAGATGGACAATTTAAAAGCAAAGACCAAATGGATTGCGGAACTAGTGACTGTGACCATGTCTAGCTGCTGCAGTTCATATTACTAGAATTATTGATTCTGTTACCGGAAAATAGGCTTTATTATAGCTGCCGGTCAAAAAGTCGTTGAATAAAAGCCACACATTTTCATGGATGACTTTTATTTTGGAGTTTTTGGGGAAATCGAATCAATGGTGTACCTTTGATTAGGTCAACCGAAATTTTGATGAAACAAGTACAGAGGATAAGTTACGAAAATTGGAATAGGAAGTGTGTTGGGTTTATGTAATTTTATGTTGATGACTTTTCTTTTATCTTCACTTCCGGGTTTGATGCTTCCAATTGTCGTGGAGCTTTAAGTAGTATAAGTAATTGACCATTACTACTTGAATGATATGGGGATAATTTGAAAGTAAAATTTCAATTCAATTCTTTGTGTTTGCATTTTATGACAAAAGTTTTTGAGTTGAGCAATTAAATATTGTTTGAATGTTCAAATTCTTGAGGGACGAAATTTGTATGGTTTATTATGTGACGTAAACTTCTTAATTGTCTAATTATTATACACGATGATATTTAATTACTTTCTGGTTGACGATATCACGAATTGTAATAATCATTACTTAAATTATTGTACTGTTATGATATTTAAAAAAATTTTATGAAATTTTAATTGTATAATTATTTGATTATGATGAAAAAGAATTCACTGATTAAATATCGAAAAACGCCTATATTAATTTAATTACTATTTATTAATAAATAACATTACATGTAAACTATATAGTGAAACAAACTGACAAAACAGACTTTTTTTCATGAAATATTAAGATGTTTAAAAATTTAACAAACTAAGTCAGTTACATGTAAAAAGTTTCGCTGCTTCATCTACAGAACGTTTGTGAACGTTAGCCATCACCGTTTAACTAAACTTATTGATTATGCTAATTAAGAAGTTAAATTTTCTCAAATAAATATATTTGCATTTCCACATGATAAATTATGAAAATTCGAACATCTGGTTTGGTAACCGTTTTATCTTACGACAGTAATTTCACAATTCTACAAATAAATTTTCCTATTTAAATGATAAATTTATAACATTTCTTATTAAAAAATTAAATACTTTAATATTAACTAATTATATCCACATGTACATACTTATTATTAATATGGATATTATCATTGCAAAATAAATTTATAAAGTAATACATCATAATTCATTTTAAGAACTTTTTTAGTCTCGAAATTCGATTCTTCACGGTGGCTTCCTTGTAACTGGATTTAACAGTAAAATCTAGTAAAAGTTTACCAGCAAATCCTTTTAAAGTGTAATGTTGATTTGATCAGCAATTTTTGAAAACAAAAAATTTCGTAAGGACACCAAATGTTCTTATCGTGTAATGCATGTGGTCTATCTCAAAATGTCAAATTTTCAATTCAACTTGTTTACTTTGAAAAGTCGAGCTTTTTCAAGTTTAATCAAGTTTTAACAAAAACATAGCTGTTTATCTTTTAAAGCACATACAAATAAAAGGAAATAATTTCGCAAATAAAACAGTAGAAAAACGTGTTAAGTTAATGGCTCGTGTTTTAATAGGTTTTACTTCATAATACTAAACATATTTATTGATTGAAAATGTAAGACGGCTATTGATTTCTTTATATTTGTTTTTTAATTTGATTAAATGCAAGTTTTAATGTCTTCGCCAAAGTTTTGATTAAACACGTTGCGAATCACTTAATCAAAATGTTATCAAGTTTTCATTCTCAACTGATTAAACCTATATACGAAACTTAATTTGGGTTTTCAATATTAACTGAATGTTTCTTCACTATTTAACACATATCAGTATCTCCTCCCACTCGTTATCCACAATTTCCATGACTCCTTGAAAACCGTTAATTCAATGAAAAAGTCTTGTCGATACAAATGGAAACTAAATGGAAATTGAAATAGAAATATATGCATTTGAATTCAACAAAAGTCTGAATGGAAATAATTCTCATCGTTATATATATTTTCTAATTGATCGTCAATTGATCACATGATAATTCTTTTTCTCAATTATTTCTCTTTGTTTTTACTTCAATTTCGCTAAATTTGTACAAAATTGAATTTAATTGCATTTTTGAAATTATAAAAAATGACAATTAGCAAGTCAACAGCCGGAAGATAATTATTCCTGTAATGACCCAGATTTTTTGTATCGACATAAAAATCCTGGCCTGAAAAATGAATGCCCAACGAGTTATAAAGTTATATAGATGAATAACACTGTATATGTGAGTGTCTGTTGTAGGAGAGCGTTGTAACCCTCGCGGCTCGTCCAAGTTCGATATTTTGGTCGCGCGGCCAAGAACATACGTACGTTATTGATTTTTATTTCTTGTTCACTTTTAGGCGAATTACTCCAAGTTTTTGAAAAACGTGCACACCGAGCAGGCCTCTAAATTACAAGCAAAGAATCAGCACGAGTGCGACCTTCTCGAAGACATCCGGTGAGGATTGCATAAATATCCCCTCTTATTATTTGCAACATATATATATAACATATATAATGTCCGATAAAAGTTGTAAGCATTTTAAGGAAACATGCAAATCAGAAATAAATTGACTTTAATGTTAAGTACAAATCATAAATGAAATGAGAAATTAATTACAGTAAAATGACCTTTCCTTTCAGCAATTTCACGATCAAAAAATGTGCAATAGAGAAATCCTATTCGGAGGTAATTGAATAAGATGTTTTTATTGGAATACCGATGACGTTTTTTATCGTTAATTAATGTTGAAATGTTGTATATTTACAGGCTTTACTCAAAATATCGTCAGCCTATTTGAACAAAAAAATACCTAACATACCGGACCTAAAGATCGAAGGCGCGGATGAAAAATGGTACGACACGAATGTCGATTTTATTTTGCTATCAATTCGATAATTGCTTTTAATTATCTGACATCGATTATTTACGAGCTTCATTTTTAACAGCCAAACTTTTCAATATTGAAATTGCAATTTTTCAAGCAAACAGTCTTTCAGTTATTTGATCAAGTTGAACATTTGTTTAACTTTTTGCTTCGATACTTATTAATTGAATGTCTCAATTTCAAAAGATATTATTTAAAAATAGTAATTTGTCGACTTTTAACAATAAATTCTGAGATATAAGAAACTCACATTATGATCAAGTTTTGTGTAATTCAAAGTATTCGATTGCTTTAAAGGAACATGTGGAACGTGTGGAGGACGGTGC
>JABFPJ010001569.1:0-24638 GCA_022817425.1 Gryon sp. ZL-2020 | reverse complement strand
CTGAAAATCGGCACTGATCGTACCAAATTTTGGTCGCAACGAACAGTTCGAAAAACGCTAGTCAAACCGTGTAGCGAATATAGCACCATATTTCTTTGGGTGTAGTCATTAATTAATTTTATATAACGGGTAAAAATCAGGCTGTTTTGTATTTAAAAATAAGAGGGTAGAGACTCTTTGTTATACTTGACGCAACTCACTACCGTGCCTCTTGATTGATAAATTCATACGGCTTAAAGTAAACACAAATAGCGAAATTTCACTTACCTTAATTTTTTCTGTAGACAGACATGAATCTTTTTTTTCGCAGGATATTTTGCACATTTTTTCTAATTCTAGATGGTTTTCGATGTTGTTATTGGAGCAAGCCTCATTCTTTTTTACTTATTTTAACTTTTGATTTTACACTGTTTTATGAGTACTAACACTGAACATTTAAACATTAAAATAAAATTACACTCACATTTTAAAATATACACTCACGAAATTTTGTGTATTTGACCGAAACGCAGAAGTTTGCGAACTGAAACTTTATCTATAAAAAACTTTCTTTTTAGTATTTAATTTTTACTTGGTTAAAGGGTCATAAAAATTGACCTTCGAAATAAGGTCAATGATTTTACGACTTCTTATCTGTGATTTAATTAATCACAGATAACTTGTAGATTGTAAATAAAATATTTTCTAAATCCAATTTACAGTTGCTGAAACATTTCTTTTTATTATAAATATACTTAACAATAACAATCTTCTAATCTAAAACATTGAAATGCAAACCCAGTCAAGTTATTAGCTTACCGATGTCTGTCGATAGCACTGAATGGATATGGAAATGTTATTCCATCCATTGAACAGACCCTAATCCATCACCGTGAAAAGAAAACGAATGAATGGCAAATTGAATTTTGTCTTGGATAGTCTTATCCGCATCGAAGAAATACGAGTTGTGTGTGGCCCGGTTGAATGCACAACACGACTTCGTCATCGTATATGTCTTCGGAAGTTGTAAATCCGCCGGTTATAATCGCAAAAATATATCTTGGTTGATGACGACAAAACGCACACAAGTTGTACAGTCAATAATTGTCGACCGGAACTGCCTAAGCGTTTTATGGAATTGCGTAGGCGGCAAATGTCGAAATGCTCTTTACTTAACAGAAAGTGCTTGCGCGATAAATTGTTCACGTGAGCTTAGTTCCGCTCGATAGATTTGTAAGAATCAAAAGCATAAAAGCGGGATCAAGCGTTGCGAAAAAAATCTCAACTATAGAAACTTGGTAAAGAAGATAAAGCGAAGAGAGGTAGAGAGGGAATTGGCTCTGACCCTCAATGCGAATATCGTCGTAATTCTAGACGCACGCGCTTCCAAGCAGGAAGAATTGTCATCTTAGTTAAGCCGTAGACCATTGCACCAGATTTTTGCCATTTTTCGCGAAACTTTTGTGCAAATTAATTGCAAACGTTACGTAGCCTTAAATCCTATTTCAAAATAAAATTTGACTATTATATCTTTAAATATAATTTTATTTTAAAAACTATATACATGTATTTGTCAATTTTATGTAAAAATATTAATAATAAAATAATGAAATAAATATATTACAAAATCTTGAACGTTAATAACTAAATTATTATTTACATCTTTAATTTTAAATTAAAAATGATGTAATTAAAGTAATCCAGCGTAATCCATAGTAACGCGAAAATGACTTCTTCATTTTTAGCGAATGAAGTACAATGGCCAAGCGATGCAAATGGGTCTCTGGGGTCCTTGTTTTGATAAATCTACTCGTGACAGTAGTCGCGAGTCCGACAGAGTCCCCTGGAGGGGACAACTCAAACGAAACCGAATTTTTAACGACAACGACTCGACCCATACCGGAACGATGCTTACTGCCAACGGATGCTGGACCATGCAAGCACTGGATCCACAAGTGGACCTACAACCGAACCTCGGGCGAATGCACCACCTTCATTTACGGTGGATGTTCCGGCAACGAAAACAGATTCAACAGCAAATTTGAGTGTCTTTACCACTGCGTCGGTGGTCCTGATCGTGAGTTACTTTTATGTATTATCTAAAATTGGATTTCATAAAATACGCTTAAAAAAGTCTAAATTATAATAAAACGATTCAGTTTTAGAGATATGATAAAATCAGTGAATATTTATAGCTTATACAGGTCTTTTATAGACTCTTCAAATAGTCTTAAAATTGTTTGCAACAATGTTCCAGATACGTTACCATCGTACATGGTAACAAAGGGAAGTGTATTCGTAACAACGAGCACGACAACAACGACTACTCCGGCATCGACCACTGCAAGCACTTCACCCCCGACCTTCACACCGCCGGTTCCGACAAGGCCACCAGTACCAAAGCATGAACGAGGAAAGGTTCGTTTCAAAGTGTTTGCGTGTTTTGCTCCAAACCCGAAATATTCATTAAAATACTACAGCTCAACAAGAATTGCAAAGCAATAAAATTAACTAACATGATATACATCGTGATCTTAGGATATATGTTAAAGTGAATGAACAAAAAAATCTAAAGCAATTTGTTTTCATTTGCATGAAGGAGCTGACATTTATGGAATCTGGTTACGAAAAAACATTTATGTTCGCACAAAGTAACACCTTCATTCAATTAGATGGTAATGGGATAAAAACCTTCCAATTAAGGTCAGTTAATGAAACAAAAGATGATAATACATTTTGAAGTATAATACAAAATCATAATAAGATTAATCATTCTTCTAGATTATGCCGAGAGATATCGTTCAAATTTCGCACAAAGCTACCTCATGGTTTATTAGTTTATCACAGCGTTAAAGACAGACCGGAAACGCTGGATCCTTATGCTTTGTATGTAATCGTTGAGAAAGGCCAGTTGAAAGTGGTTCATGTATTTGGCAAAAGGTCTACTAGTCTAACAGTAGGCGAAGGTCTAAACCGAGATGAATGGCACAGTGTTTTGGTTCGAATTGATGTGCATCAGTCAAAACTTATTGCCCGAGTTGATGATAAACAAGAGGAAACAACATTGGAGGTCTTGAAAAGTATGGTTAACTACGGAGTGTCTGAAGAATTGGCTTCAGTTGTACTAATTGGAGGTAATTTCAATTGAATTATTATTTCAGTTAAAAATATTTAAACAATTAATGTTGATAATACATTTTTTGCATTACATCCTTAGGTTTAAGTTCGGAAGAACGTTTGCATGGTGTTAAATATATCATTGAATCATTCGTTGGATGTATAAGAGATATGGTTCTAAGTTCAGGAAAATCAGCCAGTGATCTTCTTCCAATTAAACCTTTGATAGCAACAAAGCATGAAAATGTCAAAGAAGGATGTATAGACAAGTAAGTTACATAAACTTACATAAACTGTGAGAAGTGTAAGATGCAAAAGAATATAAGTTGTTTAAAATGATAATTCTCTATTTTAAGATGCAAGACACGAGAAAACTTATGTTTCGTTGGAAGCCAATGTGTGAATCATTACAACAGTTTAACTTGCGACTGTTTTGGAACAAAGTACGAAGGCGAACGTTGTGATGTTTACAGTACGTTTTCAATCAAATTATAATATTAAGGTATGATTTGATCTTTTTCTATCTTTTTAATAATACCATCCTATTAATTTTAGCGGCAACTATTTTGACATTGAGAGGATCATCTTATGTTTCATTCAGAGTATATGATTGGAAAGACAGAGTTCATTCATCAGTTAATAGGATCAGTCTTCTATTCAGAGTAGGTTAATTTGAATTATCGTTGATGGCATAAAGTCTTACAATGAATACTATAAAATTATCTGTTCTATCCAGACGAAGTGGGATGACTCAGTACTTTTCTACGCATCCGGTGAAATAGATGGAACATCGCATTACATTGCCGCATCCATCATAAATAACACCGTTCATGTGGAATTGGATTTTGGTCACAATTCTAAGATTGGAACTGTCCTTGGAGAATATGTCACGACTAATCAGTGGAACAATTTGACCATCTTTCATAATAGTTCGTATGTTTACGTCAGTCTGGATAGCGAAGTCAAATTACTCGAAGTTCCTGGGGATAATTATAATATGATCATTGATCCCGAGATCTATATAGGTGGAGGACCAGAACTTCATAAAAAGAAAGGATTACTTTCTCACAATAATTTTGCAGGTGGATATGAATACTTCCAAGAAGTATGTCTCGAAATTCATCTAAATCTGAATTATTCTAATGATATTTATTTAATTCTTTAGGGTCATTGAAGTACGTCTTTTTTAAAGACAAGTCAATAATTTACGAATTGAAAAAATCGAATCCTATGGTACATTACATTGGTGTCCTTGAACCGGAATACTATGACGTCGATGTTGAAGTTATCCCAATAACATATCCATTCGCAGGTAGTCATATATGGTGGCCAACTGAAAGCTCAGATACTTTAAAGTTGAATTTCGATTTCAAAAGTTCAATGCCAGTAGCTGTAGTAGCTTCTGGTGATGTCACAAGTGACGATGGGCTTGGATATTGGGAGGTTAAGATAATACATTTTTAACATGAAGAAAACATAGTTATAAATTACCTACAAATAATACTAATGCTGTTTAATTACTTTTTAACAGTTGCGGTTGGTAAATGATGAAATCCGGTTTCATTTAATACCACTTCTGACAGAAAACATCACTGTTTCAACAGCCGTTAAATTTCCGCCTTACAATACTTCTTGGCATGCGGTGGAATTGAATTACACAAAAGGCGAGTTGAGTATACTTGTAGATTACAGAAACAAACAAACTAAGCTTTTTTCAATGGGATTCCAACTTGGCGATAAAGTTATAATTGGAAGTGGCAAAAGTAATGCTGGTAAGTATTACAGAAAAGAAGCATGCGAATAAAATGATCTATATTTTCTTAAATTATACAAATTAACAACTGAAATTGTTATTATTATCAGGTTTAGTCGGTTGTATGAGAGAAATAAAAATTAATGACGAAAGAATAGAGCCAAGATACGTAATAAATACAAAACGAGTAGTTGGCGAAGTGGCTCTAGATAATTGTCAGTTTGTCGATCCTTGCAAAAGACCCAATACATGTGAGCATGGAGGCAAATGTTCCGTAAAAGAGGACAGAATTACCTGCGATTGCACCGACACTGGTTATATTGGCAAAAATTGTCACTTTGGTATATATATATATTCAATGACTTTTATTATCAACTTACGAGAAAACAAATTGCAACTTTTAACAAAAACACATAACTTTCAGCTCAATACAGAAAAACTTGCGAAGAACTAGCGCTTTTAGGATACACTCAAGACGACGTTTACAAAATCGACATCGATGGAAACGGCCGATTTCCTCCAGCTCTTGTAAAATGCGAATTTCAGTTCATAGAAGATGCCACGAAAACAATAGTAGAACACAATTTACCATCCCAAGTAGACGTACGTTCAATTACCGAGCCAGACTTTTCATTCAACATCAAATATCGACAGTTCACACCAGAGATGCTGCAAGAATTGATCTCTCACTCACTTTATTGCAGTCAGTATGTTAAGTATGACTGCTATAAAGCTCCTCTCGAGTTGCACAGTGCCACGTGGTTTTACGGATCCAAAGGTACCACTATTGATTACATTGGTAATGTCAATAGAGGTTCTTGCCCTTGTGGAAGTACGTATATGGCCTACTTTATTTGAACCTTTGACCGAAACACTAGAAAACTAATAGTTCATCTGACTTTTTGAACTTACAGTGAATAGAACTTGCACAGTATCGAACTTGAGTTGCAATTGTGATTGGAAGTCGGCGGGTAAATGGCTTTCAGATGAAGGTTACTATGAAAGTCCAGAATCTCTTGGAATCACCAAAATGGTGTTTTTACAACAAAAGGATCTTGAAGAAGATGCACAAGGACGTATCACACTTGGACCTTTAGAATGTGTAGAAACTAGTAAGCTTCTTTAGAGCCTCCTAAAATTAATTATATTCGGGACTTTAATGACTATATGAAAAATTACACCTTTCAGATACTCAGAAATATGTGGTAACATTCACAACATCACAATCATACATTGAAGTACCAGGATGGCGAAAAGGAGACATAGCTTTCAGTTTTCGAACAACTGGAGAAAAAGCAATATTATTATATCAGCCACCAATCAGAAATAATTATCCTTCCTTTATGGTGGCTCTTACTTCAGATTATCGACTGACCTTTAATTTTACATTAAACACTGGAACCATTCGTGAGCTAGAAGTTAAAAGTCGACGAAAACTTAATAATGGCGAATGGCAAAAAATTTGGATTGATTATAATGATTATCATGTTCGTTTTATGATTAATACTGATTTCCAAATGGTAGATCTTTTACCGGAAGAAGAATTTGGACCGTTTGAAGGTTCTATGTTTATTGGAGGTGCAACTGCGTAAGTTAATAATAATGTTAAATATAATAAAATAATTAATTATGAAGTATTCAACTAAAATTTGTGTTATTATTTAATTTTATAGAGAACATCTAAAAACATCATCCGTTCGTCAAGGACTTATTGGTTGTTTCCGAGGTTTAGTTGTGAATGGTGAAATTCTGGATATTCATAGTTACATGTCGGTTCATCTGTCAGAGATTATTAAAGATTGTAAGCCCTCATGTCAGCCTAATAAATGTCAAAACAATGCTAGATGTGTTGAATTGTGGAGTAACTTTGAGTGTGTTTGTGAAAATAGATGGGCCCATCTGGGTACTTACTGTGAAACCAGTAAGTAAGCTTTTCTTAGAAGCATTTTTGTTAGATGCATTAACTATTAAACAATTTGCTTATTTAACTAAAATATTTTTACTGCTTTAAACAGATATCAACAACAAAGCTTTGACATTTACTTCATCAAGTGCTTTTTTGAAAAAGAATTACATTGGCTCAGGTGATGACGAAGAAAAATTGCTATTAAAGAGTATGCTAACTGAGAACATTCTTATTAATCTCAGAACTTATGATATGAATTCACTGATTCTTTATGCCAATGATAATTTGAACAATTTTGTGCATCTGTATATATCAAATGGAAGTAAAATTGTGTATTTATTTAATGTGGCCAATGAAATAAAAAATATTACTGTTGAGCATCCAGGTAAGATTGACTTCATTTAAGTTGAAAAAAAAACCTGAATGTACATTAATGATTTTTCTTTTATTAGATGTAAGCAAAGGAATATCCGTCCAAATAGCTATTATCCGTAGTGAAAAGTCAACAACGTTACACGTAAACGATCATAACGTAACTGTTGATGTCATTCCTATTCCACTTGAAATTTATTCGCAGAATCCTTGGATTAATCCTCAAAAAGAAGTTTTGGCGCCACAAAGACCGCCAGCGCCACCTACTGATTATTTCCAAGTAATAATTGAACATATTAGAAACATAATACATAAGTTTAACTTGATATAATTATTTTTAATACATATTTTCGAATAGGTAAACTTAGGAGGATTCGATAATTTGTTACGAGTTGGTTCAGAGGGCAATTTAATACAAGGTTACATTGGATGTCTCCGAGGTTTAATGATTGGCGAGTATCTCGTTGATTTGCCAAATTTGGCAAACGAAGCAAATCATGAAGGCAGTAAAGGAGTTTTGCCAAACTGTCAAATGAAATGCGACACAATTCCCTGTAAAAATAATGGTATATGTACTGAAGACTTTAGTAAACAAGAATCTTCTTGTAACTGTGAATTGACGTCATACTTTGGAGAACATTGTGCTGATGGTACAAATAAATTCTTTATTATTCAAAATATTCATTTGTGTTAGAAATTCTGTGTTAGAAACTCATAAGCACTTTTCTTTTCATTATTTAGAAAAAGGAGCAGATTTCAGTGGTGAAAGTGTTCTTCAACGAGAGTTCGATCTCGAAGGCGAGGTAACTCAAGTTAAGGTGAAATTAGCATTTTCAACGAATGATTTGAGACAACGAGCGACGACAGCCTTGTTACTTTTACAAACTGAGAATAAGTAAGTTATCAAGATTGAAACAATTATGCGTTGATCAGAACATTATTATTGCTTATTAAACTTGAATTTTTCTTTGTTTTTAAGTGCAAATAAGGTCGGGTATGTTCAAAACTTTGATTTTCATTTTAATTGGAATGTTTCCCTCCCAACTTCCAATTTCAATTGCATGAATAACTACTGCTAAAAATATAAATGAATGAATCAAATAAACTGAAATGATTTTATAACATTTTAGGCGTAGTTATTATCTACTAGTGGCCTTAACATCGGAAGGTCAATTGATATTTGAAGAAGACCGAGAAGGTTCTACTTATGGTGTTCGGCTAAATGATCGAAATTTTTTGAATGGTGCTAGACATAGTATTTATTATGTCAGAGATAATAATACTGCAACTCTGCTGGTAAATAATTATTTAAATATCTTCTATATAAAATGTTAAAGTAAATATTGAAATATAAATCTTAATTTAGGTTGATCGTGAACCAGTTCAACTTCTACCAATACCGATGTTAAGTTTAGGCGACGACGACGATAACAACGAAAGTGAAGAAGATGACGAAGGTCCCGGAGCAAATGAAATTCAACTTGGGGGATTGAATACGACCGATCCCAGATTTAGTGCATATAAAGGCTTTACTGGATGTTTAAGTAGTAAGTTTCTCCTAGAATTTAAATCTAAGTCTTATATTTGGAGAAACAATAATACTTAAATGTTCACTTTATAGACGTTGTGGTTTCAATTAATGGATGTGCTGGTATGAAACCCTTAGAAGAATATATGTTATTCACGAAGAAAGGTAGCGAAACTGTCAGAGCTACTATCCCAGCTGGTGTTAGAAGTGCACAGTGTGCTGCTTTTCATGCTCAACCTCGTGGATTAGAACCACCTAGAAACGATAGCGTGGTTAGTATATATATATGTGTATTAATCTTAATTTATCTATAAGAATAATAAATAAAGAGTAATATTCTTGAAACGCTATTTAAATCAGGGACGAGATCGAGCATGGGTGGCAGATCCTCCAGAACGTATCCTCTACAAGTCTCAATATTCTGACGCAACCGAAGAGGAACAAGGCGCTGGCACGTACGTGTTCATCGCCCTCTGTTGTGTGTTTATAAGCGCGGTACTTGGTTGTATCTACGAAGTCTGGCGCAGTGCAAAGAAGGACAAAAAACGTAAGCGTTCTCGTTCCGGTTCCACGACAGGGTCACAAAGATGGCAGCCGGCATTTAATGATACGGTGGTCGGAAGCACCGGTGCCAAAAGTGTTGGTTTTAAGAATATTAACGACGACGATAAAAGGCCAAATGGTACTCATGCAAAAAATATTTCCAAAGAATACAAGCTGGTTCCTAATGCTGAACCAAAAACTGATTTGGTGAATGACAAAAGGATTAACGTTAAAGGTGCGTAATTCGAAGGACAAGGAAGAGATGGAAATATATGATTTATTTTGTTAATTAATTATGCCAGCACTTTGTTGAGATGAATCGTTTTTGTACTTGAAAGCTTCCCACGTAAAAGGCTGTAACGATACTTTTAAAGATACGCGTTAATTATGTTGCATACTTTTGTTGCAGTAGACGAAGATGCCGAGAAGAAGGAGCTCCTAGGGGTAAATACAGGCCTCGTCTCTAAACCTCCGAAACCGAATCCATTTGTAAAGATTTTTTCTTTTTTTTCTTTGGAAATGTGTACTGACCCTTGAGGAACAATTACTGGATTTTTATAGTTAGACATGAATTATTGAATTTTCAATTTTTTCACACCTTTTTATACACATTTTGATATACAAATTTCAACGAATGTGTTAATTATCATATATATTAATGACAAATATTTTTATATTCAAGTTTATGTTGTCTTTCGATTCTTGTTAACATTATCTTAATTGAATGATTACTTCAATGTCTGTGCTTTCATTAACGTTTATCACTCATATTAGCACAAAATCTTACAATTGAAAATCAATAACAAATCTGTCAAAGCTATCAATCTCCAATAGTTTGTTTCCTTTAAGGAAGCTTGCAAGGCTTGCAGAGTATCATTCGCATGCAATCACTGGTTGTTTCTTACAGAATTTGTATCTCAACTAATTTTTAAGCACAAGTCTTATATAATAATGTATTGTTCTTCTCAACATCAATTGGTGATATTCATTGCAACTATTCTATCTAAAACTTAATATACATTTTTTGTCTATCTCTGGTTTACATGGTAATTAATGTTTGCACTTTTTTATAATATCAATTCTTTAATCAGTAGTTCTAGTCAGTATTTTTAAAAAAAGTATACACATTTTTTGTACTTTTCTGACCAGAACTGCTCCTTTAAAAAGCACTTAACATCGTATCAATATGTATTAAAAATTTCAAAGATGAAAAGTGATTTCTTAACCACATAATATGAATACGAAGCATGCACTTTTCTTCAAACTCTTGCCGACTTTTGCCTATCTGTTGCCCTGCGATTTTATTCTCTAAAGTTATTCCGTCAAGACACTAATTAATTCAAACTGTTTTCCTCTTCTTTTTTTTTTCTTATTAACATCAGTCCATGGAGGATCTTCGAGAGGAGCCGGAGCTGGAGGAGTGCGAAGAGGGTGACGAGCATGAAGAGGAAGTGGAAGAAGTCGAGGAGAAGAGTACGAGTAGTTGCTTGGACACAACCGACACACCCTCCAGACAGTCACCGGTAAGAAGCGCACAATTGTCGGAGCCGAACAAGGCCCTACTACAGACTAATTTTTCCGTAACCGGAATTAATGAAATCAAAACTGAGCACATACCTATTCGGGGAGAGCGCGACACATACGTCAACGATCTGCCCCTGAGACCGGTCAGTCTCTACCTCACTGCTCCCTCCATTGAGACCAAAAAACGTCCCGAAAGTGTGCACGCAGACACCATCACTACGACTCTAATCGAGCCGACGATGTAACACCTTCCTAATGATCATATTTTCATGCTAGTGGCACTTCTGGTTTTATGGATATATCCTAAAAAAAATCAAATTGTAAAATATTAATATAATCACTCTTTACAATTTTTTATGTAATTTTAACTGAAATGATACTTATTCTAAATCCAACTGCAAAATTTGTTAGGATATCTTCAAAAATTACATGCTACTAGATTTCATTTAACATAAAATGTCAACGTTGAGAAATTTTTCGATTATTGTTAAAGCAATATTTAGGTAATTGTATCTATATTATTATAATGTGAAATTAAAATTTAATGCTTGTCATTTATTTTTTATATAAGATGAAAAATATTAATGAATATTGTTTTAACAAAATGAAGAAAATATCTAAATAAATTCTTCGTAAGATATTCACTCAGCAATATTGCATCGTCTTCATCAATTAAATCACACAATTCATTATACTAAATGTCTTTACATACAAAATTTTTGACTGACATTGTGATTTGTAGTAATTTTAGCATGTACTTTCAATAACTGAAAGAGATGAAGCAATTTGTAAAACATGTTGGCAGTATTTTTCATATCATACATTGAATTGCTGAGATTAAACTCGTAATCAAGCAAAGTATTTTTGTACGTAATTATTGAAAGAAGATTTCATTTAATGCATCGAGCATTTAATGCATAATTTTTTTTTTAATTTAACAAGTAACTTATATAACTAAATACTGGAGTTGTTATAGATAGAACGACCGTGATTGGAATTTGTGTATGAATAAAGTGTGTTTCATAAAATATGAAAAAACATGTCAAACTTTAGTCATGTTAACTACTGAATTATTCATTTTTTTTCTTCAAGAGGTTGAATGAATCATATTTTGTAATATTTGATAAAATTTTAAATACAATTTTAAATAAACTATATTCATTCAACCTATTTAGTTTATAACTCTTCTTCCTTAACTTGTAAAAATTGTTGCGCATAGTCATTTAAATCCACCAGCTTTTGTACAAAAATTGAATCTGATTTTTTGTTCGAATAAAAAAAATTCACTTCAAAAGTTCTTCATCATTTATTAATATCAAAATCAGATTCTATAATCCTTAACATAATCATTTTATTTTATAAAATTATTCATTCATGTGAATAATTTTATTACTGTAAATTGACTTATCTCAATTTTCATGCCTAATCGTTTTCGACAAACTTAATATTGCTTATTTGCACAGTGATGTAGTGTATGTTACCAAGAAGTGTACGAATCATGGATTATTTTCTCATCATCAGACCATTAATTTTTATTTCATATAAATGATAAATTTAGTTTAATTAATGCGATAATTTAAATAAAAACGAGAGAATGCGAGCAGAGATATATAAGCCTTTTTAGTAGACAACAAAATTAGCGCCGATCATACAAAATTTACATTCATAAATTAAAAGCAGACATTTATCGCTTGGGACCCAATTACGATCTGTGTAATAGGGAGATGGACTTTTCAGATCAGAAAATCATCAGGAAGCAGTAACGAAGAATCTTTTGTACAATTAAATGCCACTGAAAACGATTCAGCCGTCAAAGCTCCGGTCTGACATTAAAGGTATCAAAATGTTGAATCGACGAAAATCCAGAGGTAGTAAAGCGATCCAGTAAATGAATCACAGTTTAAATTGATGTATTATTCACACTTTTAAACTTTTGAACTTATTTTTTAAACGTTCAAATGTTAAAACAGAAAATTAAAACTTGTAAATGTAAGCAAATTAGTTATTTAAATTAATATAAAAGATGAGAAATCATTTAAAGAAAAATCAAAATTGTGAATAATTTCAATCGGACTTAATTGTTTATCACTTACTGGGAAAGAAATGAATATGACTCAATGAAGCTTCACTAATGCGTGTCGACAAAAGCGAATGATTTTTGTAAAACGTGATTGCGAATCGATCAGATATCGAGTGATGTTTTCAGTGCCTTGAAATATAGATGAATAAATTTTTAATCATAACGCATGTTTACATTGAATTTAAATTAGCATGGAATAATAAAAGTGTTTAAAGCAAATTGATTTTTCACAATATTGTAGATTCTATAAACTTGATTTTAAATCGGCCTCTTTCTCCCTATTTTTGTACTAAATGTTGATGTAAAATTATTTTATCAAAGCCAAATCTCACTGTATTATTTTTTATTCAATTTGTAGAGTAACTAAAATAAAATTTGAGTTTAAGACAAAAATTAATAACAGATAAATTTAATTTTTAATTTTATCACATACAATATTATGCAGTGAATTTTGGATGCAAAATTATAAAAAAGATTTTACTTACAAAATAATAATTAAATATAAGAACCAAATAACATCATTGACAACCATTGGCAAGTTGCACCAAAGTTCACACCATTGCATGTCACGCTTTGAGCTAAAATTCGGGATTTGTCACTGCAAAAATAATACAAAAAGAATTGGAGTAAGTAACAGCTTTTAATCTACTAACATAAAGGATGGCATTGCTTTTATCACTGATATGATTATGAATCAATTCATTAATTTATATATAAAACATTAATCTAAAATCTAATTGTATGTATAATATGAAAAAAATATGTCCTCCAAATCTGACAATAATTAATTAAATTTATTTTATTTTTATTGAATATTTTTCAATTTTATTGCATAAGTTAAAAAAATAATTAAATCTTTAATCTTGAATAAGTGACAACATTTTGAAGCATTAATTACCAGATTATTAATATATTTGTATTTTATAGGGCGATTCCTTGGATAATCAGCCTGGAATTATAGGAAAGCTCAGAGGTAATACTATATATCTGAGTAATAAATATGTTTTATTAATAATAATATTATATAGCTTTAAAAAATAAAACTAATGAACAAGAATCTGTTTTTACCCAAATTCACGGTAATATATTTACAAATAAAATTAAAAGTAAATTAAATATTATTCACTTATCTAAATTTCCATAAATTTTTACATGATTTCATTTTTTTCACAATAAAATAACTTTTAATTCCATTTATCAAGTGTATTTGAAAAAGGCGAGAAAATTATATTTCACCTGTAAATAACATAAATACCTTTTTTATTTTTGGAAACGCTACCAGTTTGTACTCACTGAAACACAGAATGCAAAAAATTAAAAAAGCTATATAAATGTAAAAAATTAACAAGCAAAAAGAAACAAATAAAAAAAATACTATTTTTAAGATATAAAATAAACCTACTTTTCTAATTTAGCACTTACTAAAAGGTTCGCGTGTTCTAATATGCCGGCACTCAATTTAACAGAACACAATTTGATAGAATAAACATCAAAAAACATTAATTTATTTCTAAAAGAAAACTCATTGTTAATCGCAAGAAATACATTTTAATTAACTTTCACAATTCACTTTTTCCAATGGTCAGATAGGGTGTAATAAATACCCTTAAAATCTTAAAAATTGCCATAAACCGTGAATTTGGGTCAAATTGACATTTCTAAATAAAAATATTTGTTGTTTTAGCTTCAAAGAGTTCGATATCAATACAAATGTCACCGATTTATTTTTCAAATGATGTACGAACTTTTGCTAATCCCATAAGCTACCTCGGTGGTCCGCGACTGTCATCAAAGAACAGGACATCTGTCGAATCTGTATTATCACTCGACTAATCATCGTCTCCCTCCCTCGACGGCGTTCATCGTATCGTTTTAGTTTGTTGTTTTAGTTTCATTCAAGTACTAGTCAATTAAAAAAAAAATTTAAACTTGTACAGAAATTGCAATTTACGCAAATTCAATGCACTTCATATATATGTCTGATTGGACATTTTCTGTAAACATTTTTAGTTTTTTTTCATTTAATGTCTTTGAAATTTAAAATAAGAATGAAACAATAATGAATTAAGCACCAATCTATTTTTATTTAGATAAAGAGAAAATTTGTGAATAAATGTTTTTACAAAAAGAATCAGTATTACTATTTATGCGAAGTAATATATTTGTAATTACAAAAATTGTCGAAAAAAACAGTTAAACGAAACGTTAAATAATTTACGATATATTTTGCAACTTCGAAATGTGATTTCACTAGTTTAGTTATTGTAAGATAACATTGAACAAGACGCTTTAATGTCCTACTATTTAAATGACAATGTATATAAGTATGTTTGTTGTTGAACTTTTTTCTTTGAATTTTATTTGTGCTTTTTTTAAATTTGATCAAACTTCAAAAGACGATTTTTGCGATATTTTAATAAACATTTACAAATGTAATTTGTTCACTGCCGGATATCGTTCAAAGAAGCTTTATAAAATAAAAAAATATTTCTTTAAATTTTCAACTGTGTATTACTTTAACACATTGTCACAAAAATGCTAATTTTTCCAACACTTAATCATTTTAATTTACAACGAATCAACATTAAATAAACTTTTCTAATATTCATATTTAATACTAAAGTGTAAGATTCTTTATGAAATGATTAAACATTATTTTAACTCGATATATAGCATGTCAAAAACAATCGATTAAAAATTCTAGAATTAAAAGCAATATTCTATTTACATTAATAAATACTTTTTCCGGTACGAGATTCTTAAAATTATTCTAATTTTAATCCTTTCAATGTCCATTCCATTTTATGGAATAATCATTTTAATACCATTTTGTACAATAACTTCGCAAAATTCCAAATTTCCTCATCCAAAATTCTCGTTATTTCTGATAAGCGTGATAGAAGCGATTGTGAATCCGATCTACTGAGACCGGCAAAAAATGCTGAACATAACACTATTGCTGCGGCCAAAAATAGTGAATTTGATTCAATAATAAATCGAGTTTTTAAGTCCATCTTTCCATTATTATATATTGCACTTTCTTGAAGAAAATTGTAAATTTCTTCGCGCTGAAATATAATGATTTCATTAATATCTTAAAATATCGATATGTTTAAAAAATATATTTTAATTAAAAAATATTTTACTATAAAAAATATATAATAATTTACCATTAAGTAGACACCATCTAATATGAAATTACAAGCATCTTCTATTCCTGGTATACTGAATAGACCACAAAAAACGAGTAATATTTCGACGTAGTTCAACGGTATATCCAAAGGTATACTCCAGTTTAAAAGATGTAATACTTTTCTCTCCGATGCAATAATGCTGTGTTTCGTATATATCTTATAAGGATCTACCATCGACAACATTTTAAGAATCTAAAATCAAATTTTATCAATAAACATCCTTTCCTAAAAAAATAATATTCATAGGATAAATAATTTAAAATCAAACTTACGGTCGCAATAGATAATTCTGTCTCATGAGTATCTACTTTCACGGCAATTTGTATACATGAAATTAAATGTATTTTCGCGTATTTGGTCACAGTTCCATTATCCTCTCGCAATAATTGAATTGGATTGTGACTAGATTCTTGTATCATTCGATAAAAAATTCTATATATTAACTTATCAAATACGTGTAGGGCGAGATATTTCGCTTCATTACGAAGATTGAATTTTTTTGCCAAATGAAATACAATGTTCACGACGTCTGTCGGAATACCTGTGAATAATATACATTAAAATTATGTTAAATTAATTATAATATTTTTGTAAATAAAATATTTGTTTAAATGTTTATACCAGTATAAGGTATGTACGAATAATTATTCTCCCTTATTGCTCGAATTTGCTCTTCATTTTTCTTTTGTAATACTTCCAACCAGTCTAATAATAAATATGACTCTGAAAAATAAATGTAATTATTAAATAAATAATATTACAATAATTTGTATACAAAATTAAAAATTAAAATACAAAAATAATTGTTAATGTTTTATTATTTACTCGAAACAAATCAAGCAAGTTGTTTTTCACTAAATAAATGTTATATAAAGACACATTCTTTTTTATATATTATATTATTATTATAATTTTATAAATTTTATAAACACAAATCACAATTTGCTTTCTTTTACTTTTTTATTTTAAAACTTATTTTCACAAATGGTATATTTCCGAATAATAAGAATCGATAATTGAAGTTATATATTATTTATTTAATTAAATATGTTTTTTTAATTCAATTTTAATAAAATTCAAAAAAAAATATTTTTTTTGGTTGAGGTTATGGCTTCGAAGTAATTAAAAAAAAAAACTTACTACAAGAAATTTCATGATCCATCTCCAGTGTTTGTATTTTTGCATTGTATGTGACGATTAAAGGTGAAACGAATCCCATTTAATGACCTCTGCAAAAGTTTTTAATCAATTCAAGAAAGGAAGATAAGCTTTCATCATATGATAAAAAAAGTTATAAACACTGATTGATATGATTGCATGTGATAATTTTTTTATTAATTAAATAAATAAAATGCAATATTAAGCGTTTTTCAATGGAAATGTTCTCTTTGTTATTTATTTTTATTCAAATACTTAAAGACATTTGAAATATTTTTGCACGAGATCTGCTTTATCAACAACTGAGAACAACGTTCCAGAAAAACATATAAACGAAAAGTGCGGGAACCGGGAACGAAATCAACAACAAAACGTCAGTATATTTTATTTGATTTTGTGTGAATTTCTTTGTTTTAGTGAATTCGCAATTATTTCATGTATAATTTTAATTAAAAAACCAACAGCAACAACTACAAAATAGGTCAAATTTTATATTTTTATTTACGTATTTTCTATTTAAAGAAGCATTATAACCTACAATTCATAATATCTGTTTACATGTTCTATTATATTTAAATCATAAACCAATTTTAAAAAATTTAAATATAAATTAAGACTGTTTTGAATTCAAATTTATCAACATTAAATTAAGATGTAAATGATAAATGAAATTAAACAAATAGTTATTTCATTTTTCTAAAATTTAGTTAAAGTGAAATGCTTCTTAAATAAACAAAATATAAAAAATTAAAAACATATTCAAAATGTATAAAATATTGTTGAGTTATTTATTAAATAAATATTTTTTTCCAGATATGGCAACTGCGGATGAGTCTGATGCTTTAGAATTTACATTAGAAGATACTTATGATTTACTAAAAGACTTGAAAAATGAACGTGAATTAGAAATTCAAAATTTAATTGACAAAATTAAAAATACGGAAATCAGTGGGTTAAATTCAAATATAACACCCGAAGAAATTAATGAAAATCAAAATGCTTATATCAATAATTTACAGAAATGTATCAAAGAAGATATACCGAGTGAATATCCGTTACCAAATACAAATGACATCGATGAAAGTCTTATAGATTTTTTGGATCAAGAAATACAGTTTCATAAAGATCTTGTACATAAACTTATTCAGGATACTGAGGAATTGAATCGAGATATTAAAGAGTATGATTATGAATGAATTCGGTAAAATATGTAATACTAAATATTATCATTAATATAAAGTGATATTAATATAATTTTATGATTTCAGATTAAATAAAAAAACCGAGGGAGTGGAGAAAATGAAGGAAGTTTATTTAAGCGCCAAAGATCACGAAGAAGCACAAAATTATACGATAATAAGTAACCATATTTACAAAATCTTTCGAGAAGTGAAAGAAGATTTGGTAAAATTTAATTTCACATTTTCAAATATTTTTAATCAAATTAAGAGAAATTTTGTATAAATGTAATTTTTTTATTTTAGAGCACAGTTGTACATCTTATTTTTCCTGATAATGGGGACTTCGAAGACTTATTTGCGGTAAAATAATATTTTAATTATTTATTCACAAATCTTTTAAAATATAAACAAATATTTAGAAGTTTAAATTAATTATGTAAATATTTAACATTGTAGGATATTGTTCGTGCATTTCCCAAAGGAGGTGACGACGTATATGTCGAAGTCAAACCAGAGTTCTTGGATTGTGTCACATTTTTAGAAGAAATGGATTTGGTTGCCTATCATCCATATGACAAGAACTTAGTCAAACTTGTGGATTTGCTTTAAAATACTGAATCTAGTAATGTAAGAATTAATTTATTTCTATAAACAATTACTATAATTTTAATAAAGATATTGTATTATAAATATATTTTGTACATTTTTACATAAATAGTTACATACTGCACATATACCAATGATTTTGATACAAAAACGATCGTAATCAAATTGATATATTAACTTGCTTTACCACATAAAAGGAGCTCTTTCTCTTAAAACCCTTACACCATTCTTTTCCCATTCTTGTCGATTTATCCACAATTCTTGAGCGGATTCTAGGCAGCTTAGAATTGCTGCACCTTTCCAGGTTGTCATTCCTGGATCCATTTCTTTTGGCTGGGTTATAATATCCAGTTGTTCTTAAAGTATAAAAAACATGTTTTTCTTAAAATGAACCTGTTTATTATCATAAAAATACGTTATTCGTTTTAAAATAATAAAAACCAAAATCTTACCAGCTCTGTACGTATATGGAATTTGTAATGAGATTCGATTGTGTAACCACATGCCAATACCTTGAAATTTCATTCCAGATCCCACAACTAAAACGCAACTATACATCTTGCGTTTTAAATCATCCGTTGCTATTAAAAATATTTCAAATAATATTTTATTACATTTACAAAATTGAATTTATTCATAAAATTGCTAAATTTGATTTCTTACGACATCTGTCGATGCTTTGTAAAACTGCATGATCTAATCCTAATAACTGCTGAGGACCCACAATAAAATCTCTAGGAGCATCAACATCACGATTGGCCAGTGTGATTGGAGCAGAATCTACTGCATCCACTACAACTTCCTCGTCGCCAGTCGCAGCTGGAACTGCAGCTTCTTCTGGCAATTCTAATGTTTGCTCCAAACTTTCTTTTATACCTCGACGCTGTAAAATTATTATTAGTATTTAATAATATAATATATCTTTTCTTGTACTCAATTGAATGTATACTATTATTTTTCATACACTTGTTTCTCTCAAATAACTTTCGTCATGAGGATCTTCTGGGTCTCCTGTATAACGTTTTTGCACATGAACTCCATGAGAACCGGTGACTTTAAAAAGTTCAGGTTGAAATAAACTTAACGGTGCTACCAGACATTCATCTCCTACCTGGAATACAAATCAAACTACATTTTAATGAAAATCAACTTTTTGCTTTAAAAAATATCTTATTTTGTTTACAAAATCCACCTGCAAAGTATATTTTTCCGCGGGTCTTTTCGGATGTTTCACCAAAAAGGTTTTCTCCTGCGACCCACAGACATTCAAATCAACATGACAAAAGTCTTTTTTCAATTGATTCAACAACATAGCATCAAGTTTATTCGAGGGATCGGCATTTTTATAAGGAAACGCACACTTTTGAAGTAACCAAAAGAAATTTTGCGTAATATCACCACCGCCATAATCCATTCGTACTCGAGTATTTCTGTGCGAAATTCCATCTTCTACACAAGAAACCGACGTTTTTTGATCACCAACATCGACAACACATGCGTAACCTAATCCTGCACCAAAAGTGGCTGCAACGTGATCCTAAAACAGAAAAAAATTGTTATACTAAATAAAACATATTTAATCTTATATATAAATAAAAATAAATATTTTTTTAATTAAATAAAAAAATGAACCTGCAATAAAAAGCACGCGCCAAATCCAATTTCGCAAAGCATCAACGTCGTAAGTTCCTTTAAATACTGTCGATTATAAATATCTGGTACAATCAGCACGGCTCGATAGTGTTTCAAATTTTTTAGCGGAATATCGAGTTTGTTGCTCAAAACGTATTCCCAGATCGCTTTCAGATCCGCCAACACAGATTTCAAACTGCCACCAGGTCCCGAATGAACATTTAGTTCTCCTCGTCGGTAGGGAAAGTGAATGTTAAATTCCTCCGCGGGATTTAACTGTAACACATCGTCGCCAATCACAACGTCGGTTTCTGGCTTAATCCATTCTGTGGTGGATGGAGAAAGAATTTCTGGATTGGATCGGCGATTGAAAGCGGCTATTTGTTGTGGTGGTGTGGCGTATCTACGTCTGCCATCAGATTGGAGACACGATTGGAGAGTATAAGAAACTTGAAGACGAGCTTCTTCCATTGCTTGGGTTAATTCTTTTGTCTGTTGAAATTAAACAAAATTAGTAAATAATAATAATCGAAAAAATGTTTTGATGATGAATTTTAATTCTCATTTTATTAATTTCTGGTATAATTAATTATAATGGAAGTATATTAATGTAGTTAATTAATTAGTTAATAAGTATTTAATAATATTATATTTTAATGAAGTATAAAAATACTTTAATCTTACTCTTGGAACCAAAGGAGGAAGTATTTGATCCTTATGCTCAAAACCTCCTGGAAATCTTCTTCTGGCAATCACATTTAAAATAGTACATGGATTTAAATCCGAAGCTCTTCCCATGCGAAGATTCATAGATCCCGGGTGAATTATTACTATTGTTTGAGCTTGAATTTGCTAAAATAATTAATCTTCATTAATACAAAATTGCAATTGAAATATAATATCTATAATTTTTAATACTTTATAATTTACTATAAATGTATAATAATTAAGATTATAAATTTGGTGTAAAATTTCAATAAAAACAAATATAATTTACAATTTAAGAATACAAAATATTAAAACATACTGTTAACCTTCCCATATTTTACAAGAATAATAACAATGTAAATGAAAATATTATACATTGTTGATATATTTTATGAAAACAAAAAATTGACAACAAATATTAAATATAATTTTTTTATTACCTCGGAGCAGGATTCTTGAAAAACCGGCATTGTTTTTATTTGTTTATTTCTTGCTTTAACTTGACATAACCCTAGATTTTATTTACGTGATTGATATTCTTGTCCGTCGGTAACAAAGATTACCTTTTTGTTTTCCTACACGAATTGATAGAGGTCAGGTCAATTCAATTAGGAAACTCAGAAATATGATAATACAATTATTTATTATTCGCTACAAGTTATTATACCATTGCATTATTTAATTATAATTATTTCATTAACTTAATTAACTTATATAAAATAAATTATGTACAATTAATACTATTTAAATTAATGTTAACTAATTTTGATTTGTGTATAAATTAAGAAAAGGTTTGGGTACATTATATATCCTTTCCATATTAATTAAATATATCTTTTTGAATTAAATAGCAAAAATCAATAAATTATAATCACCTGAAATATACACATTTGACTTATACGATGTGTAATATTTTAAGCAAATGCTTTTCCCGTCCAGAAATACTTATAATCAGATATTTTATATTACATTATATTAAATTATATTATAAACAATTATATCAAATAATTTTATTTTTAAAACTAGACTGTAAAAAATAAAAGACGTAAGAATTCAAATATATAAGATGGGATTTAATTTTTAATATATTATTTATAGATAAAATATTTTTTATATAAATAATAATAACAATAATGGATGTTAACTTAATTTTACTGGCAAATCTTAATAAATACTGTAAATATATTAAGAAAATAGTTTTGCCTTGGTGTTGTTTGAACTTTCAATTAGTTACGTCTAGTAAGTTTGAATCGTTTTTGGTTTTTCATGATGGCAACGCAAAATAATGGCAAAATGACGAGACTTCGTCGGGAGAATGTAGGTTTTCTTTAACGCAATCGCTCGAGGCGATTTTAAAGACACTTCCACTTTAATTATACGAAAAGCGCTGCTCGTGATATTACGATATTATGATATTACGAAGCATAAGCCAAGTCTTGGAGATTTAAAGGTTTTCCTCCCCGAAAGTTGAAAGTCTTCTTGAACATATACTATATAGCTTCCAAAAAAGTTGCTTCAATACTCATTCGCACTAACTCTAACTTTCAGTCTCCGCATTGGGACTCTAACTTTCTCATGACAAAAATATTTATAAACTTTATCGTATACAATTATTTGAAATTCATCCGCCAGACCAGCCCATTAAGTCAATATTTAAGTCCCCCCATAAATACAACCTCTTCGCAATTTTAATTGGTTTAATTTATAGCTGCAAAAGAAAATACATATAATTTTCTTTTTTGACTTCTGAAACAACTGGCAATTGTTTTTTTTTCGACTCGATTATTATGCAGAAATTTGCGCGACGAACATAAAAATGTCGAGAGCACTCTGCCTTTTTTTCTCTCTCTCTCTCTCACTTTCTATCTTCTTCTACTTCTTTTTTTTTGAACTTACACCGAATAATCAGTAATCAAATTTATTAGTTTCTATTGTCTTGGGGGCGAAATTCTTTTCCGATTTTATGGCGTGGAAAGACGATATAATAAGGCGAGAGCCGCTTCGAATGGAGCTGCGAGTAACGAGGGAATAAGAATGGCTGAGGCAACGGGGTGGGAGAGGGGGGAGGGCGGAAAAAGGGGTAGTTCGGAGGCCAAGATTTAGTGGACCCAGCAGTGGCCGCTAACTTAGCAAGAAATGCTTTCTCAAAACATTCAAGCCGATATAACTCGAGTTCAATGAACGTTTATGTTCGCATTCAATCTTTCGATGATAAACTATATATGTAATAAAAAATAGATATAAACAATCAAATTTACTATCTAAATTGTCAAATGTGTTATGTACTCTTTTCAGTGTATAACAAAAGTCATTAGTAAATAACCGTTAAATTAAAGATAGTTTTTTGAACCAAATTGAAAGTTTTGACTCAAATTTGAATATGTCAATTATGAAATAGAACATTTTTGCTCAAGAATATTCGTTTCAATTAAAAGTAATTGTTTTAGTAAAATTATAAAAATATTCAAAATTATTTATCACAGATTTACGTCTACTTTGCAATACGTACGTAATCAACGTACGTAGCGTTGATTATGAGTAAAAATTGTGCATGTTAAATTATTTCGTCGTTTTCTTTTTTATCCTGCAAAAGTATAACTCACAAATCATTTTGTTAAATTTTAATCGAATGACGAATCTAAAATTATAACATTATTAAATTAGAAGAAAATGGAACGATTAAAAGATTTATGAATTAGACTGAAATGGAAAACTGAAACTTAATTTCATTCACTGCTATTTTACTATCAACGTTATTTACGTTCATTTTTTATCATTGGACAAAAATTATGATTCTTTCCTTTCAACATTTGATATTAAAAAAAAGTGGCAATAAATTTTTGTCGAAGTTGAATGTTTTATTTGGTAATGTCTTTGGATGTTTATTTTGTCGCGAGAAAAGCACGTTTCTGCCATAACAATAATCTGAACATATTTGTATGTTCACATATTCTTGTTTCCGCCATGTTTATGAATAAAGTTGCCCGACAAACGAGCTTTTTATCCAAAACGACATGACACTTGTTCACGTGTTATATGCTTATGCCTACTGGCGGCGGCGTCGAGAGACGTTGTGCGAGAGTAAAAATATTGGTGAGGGACAGAAGGCCTGGGGTGTGTAAAGTGCTTTGCAAGATGTTGCTGCCCATTACAGCCCCGTTGGGCTTAAAAAGAAAGAGACGAGGAGCCTCTGTTCTTCCCATCCCCCGCGAAGTCTCGATCGGTAAAACATCATCGCCACTGCTTCGGAATACCAAACGATACAGTCAGAGAGTATACATAATGTGTGTGGTAACAGAAATAAAATACGTAGAACGAAAGGGAAAAAATTAAAAAAAAAAAAAAAAAAAAAAAAAA
>JABFPJ010001568.1:0-24643 GCA_022817425.1 Gryon sp. ZL-2020 | reverse complement strand
TAAGACTAATTTTTTTATTTAAGAATTAATATGACAATTCATAAATTTATTCTATTATAAAATAAACTTATGAATTTTCATATTAATTCATAACTCAAAAATGAGTCTTACTATGTTTTTATGAATATTCATAATTAAATATAAATAAAAGCTTATGAAATTTCATATATCTTTTATGCATTTTCTGTTGCAAATTCATAAAATAAAATTGTTTTATGAATCCTTATGGCCGTTTAATCAGGGATGCAAAATGAAATGGTTATCTTTTTTAGTAAAAACGTAGATTTTAAGCTACAAAAAACTTTTAAAAAATACAATTTTCGTACTATATTTTATAATAATAACAAAAGCAATGTTAACTTTAACAAACTGAAAGATCAAGATAAAACAGAGGATAAATCCAATGTTGTATACAGTATTCCTTGCGCAGACTGTGAAAAAATATACATCGGACAAACTAAACGATACATTAATAAAAGAATATACGAACACCAGTACAACAAAAAGTTACACAATAGCAAACATACTTCATGCATGACATACATAAACATGCGATGAACTAACGTTCCGACGTCGAAAAACTCAGCATTGTATATACAAGTTGCCTTAAATCTTAACTGTTAACCCACGTGACAATAACAATCAAACACCTCCACATGATATCGTAAATTTGTCACTTTAAATCGATCGATTGATAACGTGCGAATAATCCTGATATTGATAAAATTGTTCGCGTAATAAATATTGTTAAATTTCGACTACGATATAATTTTAATCACTCCACCATAATGTGCGATTTCCAAAAGTTATGATGAACACAAATCGGATGGTTGATAAATGTTATTTATTACAATATAAGGTCAGTTTCTTAACATAGCGAACATCAAGCTTTAATGTTAATTTAACTCGTGATCTCTTTATGTTTTTACGATTATTGACTTGTTTCTTACGTTTATTTATTTGTTTGATAGGCTTGAAAAGGGTTACGCAGAGTAACCAAAACGTTGCCGTAATAAATTACTTTTTATACATGAAGTAACTTTATTTTTATTCAAATCCCATGGATGGTTCCTATTGGCCAACTTTGACAATATATCTTTTTTAGGCAAAGTGGATTCATCATGTGGAAGCTACATGAGAGATATAATCGCGAATGCCGTAGCCGCAGATCCGGTGGCATTTTCGGACGCAATGCTGGATAGACCAAATGCCGAATACTGCGACTGGATTCGCGAAAAAAATTCGTGGGGTGGTGCGATAGAAATATCGATACTCTCGAAATATTATGGCATTGAAATAGCCGTCGTTGATAGTGTAAATGCAATTGTAAATAAATTTGGCGAGGATATGGGTTACTCACAAAGGGCGTTTTTAGTTTTCGATGGACTTCATTATGATCCACTTTACATGGAATCTGATGACGTACGTTTTATAATTAATTGTTTATATAATATCATTAATCTTGCAATCAAATTATTGTTCATTTATTCATATATTGTTATTTCAGGGCCAAACGATTCAAACGATCTTTTCACGTAATGATGACGTAGTGTTAAAAATGGCCGAAGATTTGGCGAAGAAACTGAAAAATGCTTGTGAATTTACCGACGTTAAAAAGTTTAAACTCAAGTGTCAACAATGCAATGAATGGTGCGATGGTACAAATGGAGCGTCGCAACATTTTAAAACCACAGGCCACATTCATTACAATGAAGAACGTCCTTAATAATTATGATTGTGAATCGTATATAATATATTTTTTTGTACTCAGAATTTCGTCTTTCCAAGAGAACAAACTCATCTATTGGTAAAAATTGATATACCCCATTCATCCATTGTTTTGAAGACTTTTCTTTTGAAACTTATTGTTCTTGTATTTAGAACAAAATTCATTTAACTTTTAGCTAATTTATTGCTTATATATAATGCAAATACAAATTATGCAAATTAAACGTGTTCAATTCTATAATAACATATTTACAATATATTTTATAACTTTAGAATATTTAAGATAATATAGAAACTATAACAGAGAAGTGAAATAAAAGTTGGTTTTGCATTGAATTTATTCGAGCAGATAAAGTTAATGCTAATGCTTGTAATGAAAAACAAATATTGTTAGAATATAATTAGACAATAATAGCTATTATAATCTGCAATAGAATTTATATTGTATTCAAATATTTTGAAGTCAAAATCTTACCGGATCTTCATATATCTTGCAAATGAATGTCAATATTCTAAAAATAAGATATGAAAGATATTGTAACTTTAATTAGTGATATTCAGCGAAATTAAGTAATAGAGAAATATTTGACCAATATATAAGAGCCAATTAAGATTATCCAAAAATGAACTTTTGCTGTTTTTCTCGTGTAATTTCAGCAACTATTTCACTATTAAATAATATTTTACAATTTTAATAGTTACTTTATTAATGAAAATATACTCGTGTGTTAATAACAAATACAAATATTTTAAACAACTGGCTTTTGTATTTCTGGTAAACTTGTGAAACTCACTTGCGTTAATATACTGCCATGAAATACATTTCAAAGTGTAACAGAAAATTTTTGAAAATTTAATGAAAATAGTTTACAAATAAAAAATCAAAGAATATATTAATCATTTATTCGTTCTAGGTTTTCATTTTTTATATTTAGTAAATTTAAATATTTTTGTATATTTTTTAATTATGATTTGTCTAGTATTGATTATATTTATTAATATTGGAGTAATTCAATTTTTATTTTTTTATATATTGAAATATTACAACTAAGAAATTTTAATTTAATTATTTCTTTGTAATATGTAAAAATCTATTATGAGTAAAAATTTGTAAAATGGACACTCTATTTTTCTAATAGCAATAAATATATTGTGTTTTTTAAATGTTTTTTAATATAAAAGTATTTACTTTTAAAGAACAAAAAGATTATATTCTAAATGTGCATTTACGAATCAACATTTTTAGTCATACAATGCTCACGCTTTTTATGAGTAATGCGCGATCAAAACATGTGGTGCGCGCTATATACAAAGTAAAGCAATTTCAAGTCAATAAAAACATTATTATAATGCTTATAATATATAAATAATTATTAATGTTAAATTACTTACAATGTATATTTAATTAATTATATATATATATATATTTATATTAAAGCGCAAACTTTTATTTATACTGTAGAAACTTTTATTAATTTCTATGAAACACTGATTAACTAATAGTTTCATAAATAAAACAATACAAAAATATTGATTTATTTATAACCTTAATATTATATTGATTTTTGTAAAAATTTTTATGAAACAAATATATTTCATATATAATACATTAAATTATATCATAATTTCAATTTGTATTGCTACCGGGAAAATAGGGTGTTTACTTCACGAATTTTTACTCATGTATATTTATATTTTAACGTCCCAACTTATCTGTACATTAAATTCAATAAATTTCAAATTTCCCAAAGTTTTGCAAAATTGTTATATATTAAATATTATTATTCAAATATAATTTTTGATTTTTATCTTTTAATAATTCAAAATATTAATTTCCAATTATACCAATAAAAATATTGCAAACGTACCGAAATGGGAAATTCTCATTGGTTCAATCGGCTTGATTTCTGCATTTCTGATTGGTTACTTTTGGCGGAATAGTTTAAATTGCATTAAAGCGATTTGATGTTTATATAGAGCATGTACTCAATGCTCCGTTTAGTAATGAATTAAAATGCATTTTTTGAATATTCTAATTATTATTTTATATTTTTTTGTTCAAATTTGTTTTGAATGTTTTGTAATTAAATACAGAGGTTACGCACTATTAGAAAACATTTTCTAACCTAAAATTTGTGCCAATTTAAATGTACTCATTCTTTAAACATCGAATTGAATTATTATAAATTTAGAAATGCTTTTATTTTAAATAAAATTTAAATATTTTATTAATTTTACAATAATAAGCCACTTACTGCACTGACTATAGATATAGTCACAGCTTACTGTAAGAATAAGAATTTTTCTTACAAACAGCAATAAGTAAATAAGATCCCAGATTTGACAGTATAACATTTTCAAAACTAAAACGAATTGGAACACTTACCTTAAATAAAAGAAAAACATATAAATACCTCAAAGTACATTAGCGTCGATAAGCTAGGAATCATTTAGGTTTGAAATTCTCCTAAAGGCAAATCCACACGTAAAACTGACTATATAACCTATATACACTAACCCAATAAAGATAAACTATCGCAAGAGTGAGACAGGAATATAATTCGAGGATCCGCGAAGCAGCAAAGTGCGTGACAGTTAAAGCTGCTTAAAGGCAGTCAACAGTAGAGCTGTCGTGTGTTCGTTAGACAGCAACGACACGCCTCAAGTCAAAACCAAAAAGCATTGTCACTCAATTGTGTCCCAAAGTTATCAACAAGTCAAGTTTCGCTAGAATAACGTATGACACAGAATATAGTGATAATAATGTGATTAAAAAAAGAGGAAATCAAGAAAAAAAAAAAACCAAATAAACAAAGTTAATAATCCTGCGTGTGTTGCACGTCAGCATAAAGAGCATGCTCAGCGGCAATCACGCAATTTCGTTTGTATTAAAATGTTGCGCCGGAATTGCCTTTTGATCGATACAAATCATCTGACGAATAGGTGAAAATGGAAGATGACGCGGACCTTAGGGAACAATTGTTTCACAACACAGTGCGAGAGAATATTGTAAGTCTTCCTTCAGACCCAAAATTTGATTATCAAATATTTGTTAACAAATCAACAAATTTGTTCATCAATATTTTTCATGACCACAATGTCTTTGTTTATGATAAAAAGATGCCCAAAGCTTATTCCAAAATGTTGGAAGAATAGTGATAATTCGAACGTGATGAAACAATCTTTTTTTGTTATCATCTTAACATTTTAATATTGAATAACAAATGATGTTGCGAACTTGTTCACTAACGCATCACAAGGAACATAATGTGAACTTGTCGATAGTGTAATTGTTTTGATAATTAATTAATCAGAGCGTATCTTCTAATTTTAGTTTCATCAAAATGCAATCAATTTTTTTGTCGATAAAAGCAACTTTATTTACAAAAAAAAAGTAAAACAAACAATTCTACTTTTTTTTTACTTTTTTTTACTTTTCTACTCAATGCAATTTCCGATTTTTTATTGATAATGAGAAACAATTATTAATTTGAAAAAAGAAGAAGATAAAGAGTGTAAATAAGAAAGTCCGACTTTGGAATGGGAACTTAATAGGGTTTTTTTTTATTGTTAGATCTATTCTAACGAGACTAAGTCTGCCAACTAAGGCATGCAGGAATTTAAATGTCAGTGATGAATGATCATCTGTAAATAAGAGAAAAGGACAACGTACTTAGCTCATGATTAGAGTAGCGGTTTGCCTCGCTAAAACGTCCTATTTTACTCGAATCTCGTGCCGTTATGATGGTACTTTAATGTATGCAAAACAAGGTCGAGTCATTATCTTTTTTTTTTCTTTTTTTTTATTACAAAAATTGCGGAGTTGGCAAAAATCATGATTTTTATTTAAAAAAATAAAAATCGATTTACTTAAATAAAATTAATTGTTGTTTCAATTAAATAATAATTAACGGTTAATATTAAATTTGAGAAAAAAGTTACAAATAAGAGCCACTTGATTATTATTTTGATTTTACATGATTGTTATTTGAACTGCAATTGGATATTAATCTCGAATTAATTCATTTAATGAAATGTAAATGAAAGTCACGCTTATAAATTAAAATATCAAGTATAGCAAAAGAACCATTAATGCTTTTAATTAAAAAGTTGAATTGTTGGATCGATTAGTTTACTTTTGATGCAGGTAAATGATAATTTTATCAAAATTTCAATTTAAAGTTGACTTTTGTGTTAACTACACCTGCAATTAATAATCATAATTTATGACAAACAATAAACTTTCAACTTTTCCCAGAAGAATCTTTACTTGTTAATGGACTCTAACGCATTTTTCAAAAGTAATTGCAGAGAAACTGCACAGACATTGCTACGTAAATGCAGATGTAAATAAGAAATGCTTTGACTGTTGCATTTATAATGTTCATTGATTTCATCATAGTTCCTTGTCAGATCAATATTTATGTTTATGAACACATGTTTTTAAATAAATAAATTAATTCAATTCAAATGTTATTCGTATATTAATGTTGCTTAAGATTTCATTCAGCTTTTACTTTGAATGATATAAATAAAGACTTTGTAAGAAAGTCCAAAAATTGAGAAGATTATAATTATTAATAAATGATACTTGGATCAAAAATATTTGCTTCAGATAGTTGTAAACATTTTATTTTTAACTTGGTGCATAATTTGTTAAGTTGATACTTGAATTGAATATAATGAAACGTTGATTGGTTGAGTAGAAAGTGTACGGAGTAATTGTAGAGTAGAAGCATTAAATTCCATTGTTACTCGCAACATTGTATCAGCAGCTTTGTTTTGAAAAACAATTCTGTTATTATAGATACTTGAAATAAATAGTTTATTGCATCCTATCAAGTGAGGAAGCCAAATGACAGTAACACGTCACAACAATTACATATATGCTACACGATGTAATTATTTCTGGAGCCGTCATTCGTTTATTTAACTTTTTTTTAAAGTAAACTTAAACTCTCTTTTTTGTAATTCAGACATAACAATTTCGACAAATGAAAATGTTATCTTATCTGAGCATTAATTAGAAACAATTTTTGTTAGTTGTGTTACTTAAAAGATTGTTTTTGTTTTAATTTAATTATACAACAAATTCTTTTGTTACAGATATTTCTGTTACTTTATCTTCTTTTATACATCTCAAGCTATGCGTTGATCGCAAAATTTCGTCGACGCGATCGCGAAGACTATCCATTAATTGACGAGGATGAAGCAACGGTTTACAGGATCAGCTTATGGCTGTGCTCAGCGGCTTTGGCAGTTTCTGTTGGAGCAACGTTACTGTTACCGGTGTCCATTGCCAGTAATGAAGTTCTCATTTTATATCCCAAAAGCTACTACGTTCAGTGGCTTAACAGTTCGCTCATTCAAGGTACAAAAGAAACAAAATAATTATTATCATTTATCGAAATTGCATCATTCATTAACTTTCTTTTTATTCTTGCAGGTTTATGGAATCATGTATTTTTGTTCTCAAATCTCTCACTTTTCGTATTCTTACCATTTGCCTACCTCTTTATGGAATCGGAGGGTTTCGTTGGATACAGAAAGGTAAACTTTTGCATCAAAATTAAATGAAATGAGACCAAAACTGCAACTATTAGAGGACACTGAATATTTTAGATTAAACAGATAATACTTTTAATTTTAATAATAATAATAATGTTAATAAAATATTGCAATTTTAGGGAATCATGGCGAGAGTTTATGAGACTGTGACGGTTTTATGTTTATTGGGAGCTCTGGTTTTAGGCATGACATTTGTTTTATCAGCCCTCATAGATTATCAAAAGTCAAGTTTACTCACATTGCTCAGTAAGTAACTCTGATATGTATTTCCCATATCATCATTCATTCCAAGAGTTTATCAGAAAACTTCTTCTGTTTACGTAATACATTATGTGATTACAATAACGAGCGGATATATTTAACAGCTAATTAACAAAGTCTTTCTATCACAGATTTCTGGAGTTATTATTTGCCATTCTTGTATTCATGCGTCTCTTTTGTCGGTGTGGTTATGCTATTATGTAAGTAAGCCATATTCAATTTTGAGTTATCAAGTCACAAAGCTCATCGAGAAATGTATTCATTTTCATATCGCTTTCTATTATATCTTCTTTTTATCTTTTATAATTCTTTTTTATTTTCAGTATGTACTCCTATGGGTTTTGTTCGACTATTCACTGTAGTCGGATCCTTTTTGGTTAAACCACAATTCCTCAAAAATTTAGATGAAGACTTTTTTGCATATAAATTAGAAGAGGACTGTATTCGAAGAAGGTATTATGATTATTCATTAGATTCTAAAGATCAAATTGCAACGAGCTAATAAGAAATGAAGATAATTTTACATAATTTAGTTTCAACTCATTCAGTTTCATAGTCAAATCGAGACCAACTGTTGAGAAGTCAACCTAATTTCGCAAAATTTGAAAATTGACTTTTAAACTTCACTTTTTCAGTTCATTCAGTTTCACAAATAAATAGAATTTTTAGATATTTTTCGTTAAGTTTTGTCGAAAAACGGTCAAACTGAGACAAACCAAGAAGAAATAAGAATAATTTGCTATAATGCGTAAATTTGATTAATTTCATAATAATTATTGTACAATAGACTGCAACATGCGAAGGCGACAGGAAAGTCGTACGTATCGCCAGCTCCAATGTCGCCGCCGAATTGTGGCCTTGTGGTTGAAGACGACGAGGAGTTGCTTTGTTCAAACCCAAGTTTAATGTGTCTTAAAAACGGAGCCTTACAACGCGGCCTCATGCAGAGGCTCGAAGATATCCAAAGAAGAAGAAAAATTCTTGACGAGCAGCGGAGAACATGGTGGGTGCGGAGAACACTAGTGTACCCCTTAGCAATGTTAGTGCTCTTAGTACTAACCACCATGACGGCGTTGCTTGCCGTTCAAAACACTTTGCAACTCCTCATTGGCATCAAGGCCTTACCTCTAAGCACAAGAGTTAGTATTTCCTTTCTTCACAATATAGACCAGCATATTTCATTTCTTCAACAAAGGGCTACCAAAATATTCATAAATTATAAAGACATTCGTATAACTGTAGCTTTTTAAACATAAGAAGACAAGTTTATAAGTGATTTTACGTCACACGGTGCCGTAAAACGTAGTTTACACTATGGGAAATAAACGTAAATTCTGTTTCGAATTTACGTTTTTATTTCCCTTTGTACCAAATATACTATTAAAATGAGTTGTCTTGTTATTTTTGGATCATGTTGGACGTATTTTCATATTACCTTTATTATAAATACAAGTACAAAATAAAAATTCTTTGTTTGTCATGCAAATTGTAATTTAAAGTCAATTAGTTTAAAAATCAAGTTGCCCAACTTTGCTCCAAAATGAATGAATGATTTCAAATTGCTGTAATATAGACATTGATTTTGCATTTGAATTATAGTAAAATAGTGTTTTGTACAAAATTGCAGCAATTCACACTAGGCATTAGTTCATTATCAAAACTAGGATCAGTTGGAGCTGCGATCGAAGTAGCTGTGATTTTGTATTTGGCAGTGACGAGTGCTGTTGGACTTTATTCACTTCCTGGAGTCAAATGGGTGCGCCCACGTCATCATTCAACTCCGCTAACACACCTAATTGCAAATTGTGCTTTATTGCTCGTACTTAGCTCAGCTCTGCCACTCCTATCACGCATACTTGGTAAACCCAAAAAAACAGTTCTTTTCTAATATATTCTCATACATAATTAAGACAAAAATGGATGAAAATTCCAATTGGATGATTCATGATTTGTTACTTATTCTTTCAGGAATGACAAATTTTGATCTACTGGGAGATTTTGGACAAATTGAATGGCTTGGTAATTTCAAACTGGTTTTATTCTACAATGTGATATTTGCTACTGCAACTATAACATGTTTAGTAACAAAATTCACCGCAACAATTCGAAAGGAAATCTACGCTAGATTGCGCAGTAGCGTGTTAGGGATTTTCCGACGTGATTTTCGTAAAGGAAAAATTTCGATTAAAGAAGACTAGACTGATTATTGTAACTAAGTTTAGTGATATGAAAGTCATTGATTCCATAGTAAATTTCATTTTAATCTACTACACACAAATATTACAATAACAAATTCTACGGTCATTGTCTCTTTTTGTTGATACAAACTAAATTGAACAATTGTTTTTAATTTCAAATTAAAATGTGTGTATTTTAATAATTATATATTAAATAATTATATTTTATGAAAAAATATATCGTATAGTTGTAATTATAAAATATAATTATTGCAAAAATTAGATTTTAAAAAATGATGAAACTTGCAGTTGACTTTGTCGAAGAAAAAGAAAATTTGCAATTATAATTGTTGAAATAAACATGATTTTGTAAGTTTATGTTTCAAAGCTTACAATTTGAATAAATTAATTGAAAAGAAGCAGGAAAAATGAAAGACTAAAGAACATAAAGAAAATGTGATTTACTGAAATCAATGATTTTTTTTCATATAAATAGGAAATTGAAAGACTTTGACAATGTGCTGTTGCAATGATTTGCAACAATTATGAAACCAAAGTTGCTTTTACTGAATTAAGCGGAGTTGAAGCGATAAACAAATATTACTGTTTAATAATACAAATTGATAGTGAGAAGTAAATACAATACAAAATACAACTGAGATAACAAAATAAGAAGCAAAAAATGAAAAAAATATACTAAACTTGACTTAATTCTTGCAAATTTGCTCTCCAATAATAAAAACAATATAATTGCTATTTTTATTAAATACAAATGAAAAAATTGTAGAAATTATTTATATTATAAATAATGCAAAAAACAAATTATTATGTGTAGAATCTATTTATTTTCGTAAAGTAAAATATTTGTCCTCGGAAAAGTTGTTTTCATTATTTATTGCATAAATCAACGATTTTTATAACGTCAACGAAAAGAATATCTTTATAATACAAATTTCATTCTGTTAATATTTCATTAATTGTGCAAAAAAAAAGAATAATGTAAATACTATTACAATTGAAACGTAAGAAATACTCCATATTTGTTCAATTAAATGATTTAGCAACTAGCTGACCAGCTGTAAAAAAAATGTTGAGCCATTTTTAACAGTAAACTTTGCATCTCCTTTTCGTGAATGTTGAAAATGGTTAGTTAATTACATATCATTCTTTCTAAGTATTTTGATTAAGGAAAAGCAATATAGCAAAATGAAAAAAAACTTCTCACGATTTTTACAAGTATGCTTTTGATACAATGGCAACTAAAAAGTAGCTTTTAGTATAGAATCAAAATCATATTTTTTTTTTAATTGAACTCCAAGTTTGACTTTGAAATCGAGTCATTTCATGAGCTTTTGTTAATAATTTAAATATTTGACAAAGAGTTTGAAGATGAAAATATATTGTAATGTCCAAGAAATACGAAGGAAATAATAATAACAATATTAAATCAATATGAATTACTATCTTGAATAGTAATTATTAAGAAAATAAAGATTACAGCAAAAAGCGTAATTATTATTATCAATGGCTAATTATTCCCTGTTGTTATTATTATTTTTGATTAATATTATAAAGTTTTTATCAAATGATTGTGATAAATGCGTGACAGTTAATTGTATGAGATTAAATAATCATGTCGACGTCGCGTTCTATTTATATATATTCTGTCTTCATTATATATTTAATCATCCTTTCTACCTCTTTAAGTACTATTTCTCATGTTTGCTATTAAGATCAATTCAAATATTGTATGTATATTCGATTGTTTAAGATTACATCGAACGATATCATTTGTAATCGCTAATTTGTTATGTTTTATTGATTTTACAATCTCTTTCATTATTATATTTTATCATCCTTTTCAATATTTGAATATTACATTTGGATTTTATTTCATTACAAGTATTAGTAATTACGATTGCTCAATTGTGATTACAAATCATGCTTCTATTTTATCATCAATTACATTTACTTTTTATTTAATTGGGCATGCATTTCCTTTTCCGAGTTATTTTATTATTGTTACTCTACTTTTGTGTTGTTTTTTTTATTGCTGTTATATCAGCAACGAAGCTACTTTATATAATTTTGCTTTACAAACAAATTAATTATGTAAATAGTACGCAGTATTGTATGCATATTGCAATAATAAAAATATCGTATGATTATTTTTAAATATTCTTAAGTATGACATTTATTTTTACCCAATTTCAATAGAATTGGCAAAAATCATAATTTGTATTGAAAAAATTAAAGATCAAAATTAAAATCAACTATTTTTATTAAAAAATTTAAATACATATGTCAAGTACAATTTTATTTTCAATATACACATAAAGAACAAATTCACTGAGATTCACATCTCAATAACAAAAGTAACTGGAAAAGTTAGAATAATTCAACAAGTGATCGACATTTTTTCACTTTGCTCTTTCTTTTGTTTCGGCCCATCCACCTGTACCCATCCGAATTTCTCAATCGCAATTCTTGTTGAATGAAGTGCTCTTCCAACTCTGATGATCTTAAAAAATCCGGCCTGGGTTAAATCCACAATCGTCGATCCGCACCTTCTAATACTACTGTCCTTAATTTCACTTCTTGCATAAAATATACCCGAAACTTGGGGCCAAAGTTCTTCAAATTCTTTTGGATACAAAGTACTCGTAGTATTACTTTTGTTAGCACTGGTTAAGGCCAAAGGTTGATCAACGCATCTCACAATGCTTCGAAGAAAAGGACTATTTGGTACCCGAATTCCAACACTATCAATGCCCGGATTTAATGAACGATTCAGACTGGGTTTGCGTTTTAAGATCACCGTCACTGGTCCCGGCAACAGACTTTCCAAAAGATTCTCTGGTAAATGATCAGTTTCAGCCCAGTTATGAATATCACTAACATCCCAACAGCAGATGGCTAAGGGCTTACTTAAATCCCGCTCTTTGATTTCGTAAAGTCGGTCGATGCTGGTGTCATTTTGGGCTAATCCTGCCAATCCGTAAATTGTGTCCGTTGGCACGGCTATGATCTTTTTCGCTTTCAATAGACTCACTGCTACTAGGAGACTGCGATTTCCACCACTGTACCAGTGTTTGCGATGACTTCGGAGCAACCTCTGTTCGATCATTACATTCTTCTCCATTTTTTTCGTAGTTCCGATGTGATGGGGATTGAACATGAGGGTTCGTTTTACAGTGACCATTGGTAGGGGCTGTAACAAATTATTTAAATTAGTCCCCGAAGAGAAATAGAAAATTCGTTAGCTTAATTTTGAAGATTCACTATGAACTTTTATGACTACGTGAACATGAATATTTCGATAGTTATATCCATAAATGTGTATTTCTCTCATTGGAGAATCCATAGCACCGATAATTATAGATTTACTTGAAATTATGTGAATATATTTGTACTACAGGTTAATATTAAATAATATTTTATTTTTTCAAGAGTTTTAACCATATATAGTTTTGGAGATAGTTCAATTTGAATTGTATATGTTTCTTCCTAATTATTGGTTCTTAATGCATACATTAAGTATTACTTGTGTATGCATTAGGTTCAGTAAATTCAACGATAAATGTACAATAATTTAATTTGACCAATCATATTTTATCTCTAAACGACAAGAAGTTAGTAGAAGCTATTTGTTTCTGTCTGATCAATTACAACAAATAATATAATAATTAATTCTACAACACAGTTATTAATCAATACAAATAATAAGAAATATGTATAAATGTATAATAATATTTGTTTTGTGTGTATAAGTAGACAATATTAAGTATGACCTATTTAAAATGACTGTAACTTTTCATATTTTGTCAAGAGATATATTTTTCATTAGTTTTCTCAAAATTTAGTACGATTTCGTTTACAGTCTTCATTAAAAATAATACATATTTAACTTTAACGTTAAGCAATATTTTTTAAATTTTCAAGTTAAAAAATCACAAATTTATGATTGAATATTTCAAGCATAAAATAATTCTGACTTTCCAGTCTCCATAAGACTAAGTCTTAAACATATTCGATAATACGGTGACGACATACTTTTTTGATTGAAATAGCTGCAAAAATAATTAGGCAACAACCCAGCAAATGAAATATTTTAACCTTATTAAGAATATTTATGTTTAAAAAGTTTCAATTATGATTTGTGCAAAATGATAGAATATTTTTAAACTAAACTTTTACTTAATAAATTCTAAAAAGTTCCAATATTTCTTTATAAGTTTATAAATGTTTTAACAATTTTCTAAATGTCTTAAAAATTTTTAAAAAGTTTGATTACTCTCTTTCAATACTGAAACTTTTATTGAAAATTATTGAAAATTATTGAAATTGTCTCGTAATGAATAAAGGTATTTATAGAAATTATAAAAATGATCAGAAACTTTTAGAAATATTTTGAAACTTTTTAAAATTGATTGAATTAATATCAGATCTAAAAAATTTCTAAAATTTTGCACAAATTGTAATAAAAACTTTTTAAAATAAAATATTCTCAATACAGTTCAAAAATTGCACGTTTGCTGGGAATATCTTTGTTATTTCAAAGAAATGTATATCCAATTGCAACAAATTATACCTTTAATCTCGCCAAGTGTGAGAACAAGCTTGATTGCAACATCTGTAAAAGTTGGTCATAGGTTCGTCAGCGGATCTAATTTGAATTTGCATAAAGTATGCTCGTGGATGGGCGCACTTGGGACAACGTTCCTCGGTGGAGTCTACGTTTTCCCAGGCACTGCTGCCACCCAGCACATCATCAACTTCCTTTAACTTTGGATAACTGCGATCGCTGATTCGTCGATTGATGTTGAAGATGTAAGGACAAGTGTTACAACCGAAACGCAAACATTGGATGCCTTGAATTATGTGCAAAACGTTGCTACAACGTGGACAGAACAAGAGCATAGTTTTGTTGAAATTCTGCAATAATAAAGAAAGCATTCATTCAAATTAATTAAAAGACTTATTATGTTTGTTATTTTTTTCATGTTCAAAAGAAATATTGTTAAGAAATGAGTTAAAATTGATAATAATTTTTAAAATAATTGGTAATACATTTATATAATGTTTACTTTACCCGGTTATTTACACAGTTTTGTGAATAATGTCACAACATAACCACGTGTTTGTGTATGACGAAAACATTTACGCATGTTTCTGCATTCGAAAGAAATGTGGTATATATATCCATTATTTACATATATGTAATATACATTCATCCTCTACTAACAATACAAAACAAAGTGAGACAAACCTATTTCAGAAGATTTCAAACTCAAACAATTTTCTACTTTATCGACATTTTACTGATTCATTATTATTGTTTACACCTAAATATTTAAAATCATTACTGAAAAAATGATTTATTTATAATTTTCATTATATAAAAAATTAAAAGTCAAAAAAAGAATAAAGTGTTGAGATAAATTAAACCTATGAATGAAGCTTAATATTACAAATATCTTCATCTTCGTTATTTTACACTATTTGAACTGAAACAGAAGAAATGAATGTGATATTGGAGAATGTCAAAAAAAAAACCATGGGAAGTAGTGAAAAACCGGAGGGGAGAGATGTTTGTTTAGTGTTACTTTAGTATCAATTTATGCTGCTTTTTTCTAACAATTTCTCAAATAAATGGAAAATTTATACTCAAATGATATGCAAGTTTAGACGACAAGAAGAAATTTGTGATTATATTTGGGATAATTGATCAGTGAATATTGTTGGATAACAACGATGATTGTTGAGTTTGGGTGGCTCTCGGATCCCACCTTAATTATCTCAAACTGATTTTACTGTCAATCAATGGTTTGTGTGTTTACGATTTTTGTTCAAATTTTTTGTGATATGATTTTTTTGTGATTTTTTTATTGAAGTTTAAATATTTGATACTATTTTTTTAATGTTAGAAATTTAATTTTACTTTTTTAATTTTTTTACTTCTTTGTAACTGAAGATTCAATTTGTTCTAATAATATCGGATTCCAAAGCTGCATATTGCATTTTGTGATAATTTTTTTTCATTGAGCAATGTAGATAAAAATGTGATATTTAAAGATAAAATGAACAGAAACAATTATGCGATTGTTTTACATTGATTTTATACAAAACTGTTTAAAAGTAGTGTTCAATATCAATTAATGAATTGAATGTAATTCAATTAATTGCAAAATATCTAAATTATCTTAATTTTTATACAAATTCGAAAATTTCTTAATGTAAAAATACATTTTGAGATATTTCTTTTTATTCACTTTTCATATTAAATAATGTTTTAATTGTAAATATTACTCCTTTTATTGCAAATTATAAAATCTTATTTACTATTTAAATAATAATCTAACAATCTGAAATCTTTAAATCAAAAGCAAAAAATAAATTTTATTATATTACAAAGATATATTATAAAAACCAGAAATTCATTGTTCTCATTTTTCAGGTTCAGCAAATTTTGCGAAAGGTCATTAAATCGGCTGAAAGGATGTACTAAATCTAGAATTAGAATCCAAAAGATTATGCAAATATAATAAGAATTTGATTAAGTCTCAAATCTCAAATCCATATAAATATCAAATGTCTCGAACAATGTTGCCGAGTCAGCAAAAGCTCGCGGAAAAGTTGACGATCCTGAACGATCGTGGGATCGGCATGTTAACTCGCATCTACAACATCAAAAAGGCTTGCGGTGATGCGAAATCCAAGCCCGGATTTTTGTCCGACAAAACACTCGAGTCGTCGATCAAATCGATCGTCAAAAAGTTCCCAAACATCGACATCAAAGGTCTTCAAACCATCACAAATTTGCGCAACGAAATCATCAAATCACTTTCGCTTTATTATTACACTTTTGTTGATTTGTTGGATTTCAAAGACAACGTTTGCGATCTTTTAACGACAATGGACGCATGCGGAGTCGAGTGTGATATCACCGTCAATTTTGATTTGACCAAGAATTACTTGGATTTGGTCGTGACTTATGTAAGTCTGATGATTTTGCTGTCGCACGTTGAGGATCGCAAAGCAGTACTGGGACTGTTTAATGCCGCACATGAGATGGTGCATAACAAAACGGACCCGAGTTTTCCTCGATTGGGACAACTCATTATGGACTATGATGTTCCGCTGAAAAAGCTGTCGGAGGAATTCGTTCCACATTCGAAATTATTGAATACGGCTTTGATTTCCTTGTGGCAGGTAAAGTTTCGACACTAAAGTTTACGGATTTTTTTTATGTAAATCAGAAATAAGAAAAATTTGTAATTATACTAGAACAGTTTTCAAAATAAAAATTAAATTTATATTTATAATTAAAGAATATATTGATATTAAACAGGACATTTTGTTAACTAGAATTAAAAGTATTGTATTTAATATCAGTGAACAAATTGAAATAATATAATATATAATAAATTATAGTATAATAATGCTAAATTTTATGATAAAAGCAATTGAAGAATCATTGAATTTTAATTAATCATAATTATACAATTTATATCATTTAAAAAAATTTCTTTTTAAATAATTGAGTCATTATTTTTTAGTACTTACAAAATAAAGAACAATTAAATTAAATACATTTGATATGAATTTTATTATTAATAATAGTTGCAATTTCAGGTTTATCCAGCGCGAAATTTATCAGCGGACGCCTGGCGAGCGGATCAAAAGTTGAGTCTCGTTGGGAGTCCGAGTCAGTTCCTGAAAGCCGCGGCAACGGAAACAATGTCCTGCGAAACACTCAGCCTCGACAAAATGGAGAAGTGGATAATATTGGGATTCACTCTCTGTCACAGCAGTCTGAGCAAAGAGGAGCCTAACTCACTTTGGGTTGCGGCTTTGGAATCTGGCTGGGTTCTTACACTGTTTCGCGATGAAGTCATTTATATCCATCAATACATCCAAGGATTTTTCGAGGGAATCAAGGGATATGGAAAACGGGTTTCGGAAGTTAAGGAATGTTACACTCAGGCAGTGCAGAAAGCCGCTTACAAGCACCGCGAGAGACGCAAGTTTTTGCGAACAGCGCTCAAAGAGTTGGGCTTGATTTTCACGGATCAGCCAGGATTGCTAGGGCCGAAGGTTTTGTTGGTTTTGATGGGACTTTCGCATGCTCGCGATGAGGTTTTATGGCTCTTGAGGCACGGCGATAAACCCCCCAATCAAGGTTCATATTTATTTAAGTCACTTTAAGTGATAACATATGGGCCCTACGAAATCAGAATTTTGAAATAAATTCATTTTCAATTGATAAGTATTCATGAAAAATGATTCATTTTCATTTTACATTTATTTCATATCGAAATAAATTTTCTTTATTATTAATTTAAATTTTTAAATTATTTAAATTTTAATGTCGTTTAAGTAGCTAATTAGTTTAACTTTCAATTTTATTAAAAAGGTACTTCCTATTTTTATTAAGAAAGTTTTTAATATTACAAAAATAATAAAAAATATAAAGTATATACAAACAGATTAAACTAACTTATAACTTATAATTGAACTCCTTTACATTTGAAAAATGTTCAAAAGTATTCAAATTACTTTAAAAATTAATTCATTTAAAAATTCTGGGTTTTTTAAATGATGTAACAATGTAACAAAATTATATAAATAATATGAAATTCTCAATTTTCCAAATTCTACAAACAGGTAAAGCAAAAAGTCGCGGCAGCGAAGACTTGGTAGATCGTCAGTTGCCCGAACTCTTATTTCACTGCGAAGAATTGCGAGCCTTAGTTCGCAAGTATTCCCAAGTACTGCAACGTTACTACGTACAATTTTTGTCGGGCTTCGATGCACCAGCTTTGCACAACATGATCCAAAACCTGCCCATCCCCGAGGAAGAAGGCGCAATCATAAGCGATATGTGTTCCACCATTGCGAATCTCACCGTCAAACAAGTCGAGGACAATGAAATCTTTGATTTTCGAGCCTTTCGTTTGGACTGGTTTCGACTACAGGCTTACATGTCAATCAGCAAGAGCGCCATGAATCTCATCGATCATCGCGAATTGGCGTCTTTTATGGATACCCTGGTTTTCCATACCAAAATGGTTGACAATCTCGATGATATGCTCGTAGAAACATCGGATCTTTCCATCTTTTGCTTTTACAGTAAAATTTTCGAGGATCAATTTCATATGTGCCTGGAATTCCCGGCACAAAATAGATATATCGTTGCGTTTCCACTGATTTGCAGTCATTTTCAAAGTTGCACCCATGAACTTTGTCCGGAGGAAAGACATCATATTCGAGAAAGAAGTCTGTCGGTTGTTAATATGTTTTTGGATGAAATGGCAAAAGAAGCGAAGAATATTATAACGACGATTTGCGATGAACAGTGTAATATGAGCGATAAGCTGTTGCCAAAACATTGTGCTGCTCTAATTTCACAGGTAAATTTCATGGCATTTTTATCATGTTTTTTATAAAATTGGATTTTGCACAATGAGAAAAATATAAGAGGAATATTCACCAGAAATAATGGTAATCTTGGAACATTTAAAAAAGGCAAACTTTATTCTTAAAAAAGTGAAAAATCATATTAGCAATTTTTAATGAAATATTATTACTTAAAAAGTTGCTGAAATAAGCAATGTTTAAATAAAAAATACATTTTTCGATGAAAAAATGTAATAAGTAAATTTTTCAGTTTTTAGAATCTAAAAGATAAACATTTATTTTATGTTGATTTTTTATTATAAAATAAAAATGTATTTAAAATATCGATAGTTAAACATTTTTACAATTATTTTTAATTCTCTTTTATAATTTCACGATTTTGCACTATACTGAACACTATTATTCGATGTTTAATCCTTATTTTGTACCTGTTTTCGTCTTACAAAGGAGTTAACACAGGTGTGTTATACGGTAAATTGGTAGAGCTAGGCAGAGATAGACATTATCTTTAAATTTCATTAAAAAAAAGGTCCCATTGAATTTCTCAATCTTGTAAAACTCTTTTTGCATAAATTTTGGCTTACTGTTTTCTAGCTTTTATTTTTTATATAAAATACTTTGAATCTTCAAAAAAATATATTTATACATATTAATTAATTTTTCTTTCGCCAGGTCGTGAATCGTAAGAAGAAGGACAAAAATAAGAAAAATCTTGCGGAGATTCGTAAACCTGGATTCGAAAGTTATCGCAAAACCCGAGAGGAATTAACAACGATGGACAAATTGCATATGGCGTTAACAGAGCTATGTTATGCGATTAATTATTGTCCGACAATTAATGTCTGGGAATACACTTTTGCGCCACGCGAATATCTACATCAACATTTGGAAACACGTTTTTCACGAGCTCTGGTGGGTATGGTGATGTACAATCCTGACACTGCGGAAATCGCAAAACCGTCGGAATTGTTTATCAGTGTTCGAGCTTATATGAACGTACTGCAAACCGTGGAAAATTATGTACATATCGATATCACGAGGGTCTTCAATAACGCATTACTGCAGCAAACTCAGAGTTTGGATAGTCACGGTGACAAAACTATTGGTAAGGTTTTAAGTCATTGTATTTTGTCATTCGAGTCTGTAGCTTACTGGAATAACAAATTAAAAAAAGACTAACGATTTTTCAAATTATGTATTTCATTTATCAACATTTTTTTATCTCGAGACTAAATATATATATTTACATAAAAAAAATATATAAATTTTTGACAAGAACTTTGAATCATGTTTTTTTTAATTTGTTAAATGAATTTTATAAAATTTAAATGAAAAACATTTTCAAAAAGTATTTTTTATATAAAAGTTTAATTTGATTATTTACTATAATTAAGTGAAGGTAAAAAGAAAGTAAATAGTAAAAACTGTTTAAATAAAAAATAAAAAAAAAACTCTCCGGCGGGGAATCGAACCCCGGTCTCCCGCGTGACAGGCGGGGATACTGACCACTATACTACCGAAGATATAGTATCGAGGAAAGAAACGTCTCTCTTGAATGCGACAAGACAGACGCTAGATTGCGATCTATAATATAACTATATTGTGGTCTAAATATAGCTGAGGGATATTAAGGGTCGCGCTAGCGACCCGACGAGCCAAGGTTTTAAATTAATTTAAATAAAAGAGATGAGAAATAAATTAAAATGACACCTCGACCCTATTTTCTGGATTTTCTGGAATATGGAAAACGAATTTAATGCTGTCTCTGTTCGACTTATTGAACGTCAACGCAAATGTTGCGACAGAAACAGATGATTCGGCCTGTCGGCTGCTAAAATTTTTCTCACGCCTGAAGTTCGTCGATTTATTACTATGCATGTGAATACAAAATCGCGCGAAATTTGAATTTTGCTTTTAATAAAACCATATAATATAATGAATTACATGGAAAACATTAATTCTGTAAGGTAAAAAATAATTATATAATGCAAAATGACCTTGAAAAGGTAAAAATATACGAGCCAAGGTATTTATGCCTAATATTTTGTATCATTACTCGGTTTAGTCAAAATTATAATTAAAAAAAAGTTGTGATATCAATACATTTGAGCCAACTAATTAATTAAATTTTGTTTAAATAATAATTTTAAATGAAATAAAATTCAAATAAACATAATTTGAAACAAAAAATCGAAATTGCTTTATTAATATTATAAAAACTACCATTTAAATTGTACAATATGTATAATATTAAATTATATTAATAATCAAATATAAACAATAAATTTGACGTTTAAACAATCCACTTACTTAAAATGTAAAAAAGATCAATGTTTTGTTCATTTTCTATTAAACACAAACATCATAAATAATAGCAACTACTTTTTTTGTGACAAGCAGAATCGTTTTCCGGTATATCGATAACGATTCCCCAAGTGGGGAGTTGGTTGTGATGGACAATCGTGCGTGGACCATTGGCATACGATACAGAGACAAGTTTGTAATGCAACGAGATAAGAAATCGTGATATCTTCATCGGTCGTTCGATCACGCAGTTAGAGAGACAGAAGGCGTCGGAACCCCGGTTATTCAGAGCTAGAAGAATAGTTCCGTGATTCTATTCAGCGGTGTCGCAGAAGAGCGAACTTAGCATAGAGAAACGAGTCGTCGGGAAAAAAGCACAGACAGAGAAAAAAGAGGTGAGACGAGTATAAATGGAAGCGAGTAGAAAGAAAAAGAGAGAGACAACAAATGTTGAAGGTAGAAGTGCAAAGAAAAAAAAACGAGGCGGGAATCGTGCGAGACCTTGGTAAAAGAGGGTAACTGCCTATGTGACATCTGTGAATTGAATATCTATGATCTAACGGCACTCGAAATATTCCTCAGTTGTGGAGAAAGTGCGGACAATTGCTTTTCGTAATTGATGAACATTCCTGCCTCAAAGCGACGTCAGTCACCCTTTTCTTCATGTCAGATAGTTTAGATTGGAAGAAATTTGGGGATAATGTTTATTGATACATCAGAAAGCGGAATACCTTTTTCTCGTAGACAACATTTAACTTTGAAATCATTACATCGCTCATATATTAACATTCATTTCAAATTGCTAAATCTAAAATTAGTTTTAAATTAATAAAATGTATAATAATAACATATAAAACAGCTCAATTAATAAATAAAGATTATATCATACATTTATTATTGACAATATTGATGTAATTGTAATTGTTATTTAGTACTTTGTATAAAATTATTAATTAATAAACTCTTAATTTTTCTTTAATATTTAAAAATATTTACTATAGTAACATTTTAAACAGTTCAATTAATAAATAAAGTTTATCAATTTATTATTGACAATATTGATATAATTGTAATTATTATTTAATACTTTTTATAAAAATATTAACTTAATAAACTTTTAAGTTTTTTCAATATTTCACAATATTTACTATACTGAACAAAAATGTATTATGTTATATAATCGAATAATGATTTATGAAGCGTATGCAACAAATTGAGTTAAGTGTTTTTTCTTTTTTTCGCTAACCCTGTAAATTTGTGAATTCATCTCAGATCTAAGGAAACACTTTCCCTTGCAAACACTCGAAAAGGGGTAAAATTGCGTGAACGGCAAAAATCATGATTGTCTTGCAAAGGTTTCGCCCTTTTTCTTATTTTTTGGAAAAAGTTTTTTTGCTCTCGCAAAAGGGTGTCTTGAAAACACTTTTTTCATTGTTTGCGGTTAACCCATCACACGTTTCTGCTATTTCGCGTTGAAAAATAGTACCCGTTGACGCATTGTCCACATTATTTCGCTACTTTGAGGCGTGAGAAATTTTTTGCAGGTCTTGACCGATCTTTTTATTTTCGACTCGCAACGATATCAATAACCGTGGGTACATAAATTCAAAATGTAATTGCAAAAGGTAACTTGAATTCCGGTTAAATAAAAGGGACGAAACTTCCTTGAGTATAAGGTATACCTACAATCATATATATATATATATAATTTGTTTTTGAATGTCAAGACACTTTGCGTATTGAAGAAGCACCGACAAACGAGAGGGTGAAAGGAAAAGTAATGAAAACGATAAATAACTGATGAGAATTCGAGTGGCGCTGAGAAACAATTTCGCAGCCGATTGAGAATGAATGTGCATCAAATTGCTATAAGTTGGATATCAAACACGGGACACAGGAGACAGCTATATTTCATTGAGACAATTTCGTGCTCGTTTTTTCTATTACTTTGGAAGAAAGTGAAAATTGAAGATCCAAGTTATTGAATTCACAAGTTTTAATTTATAATCTACGTAGCTGAATCTTAGATGAATTCGGTAGTTTATTAAGTTTACTTTAATATAATAAATAAATAATTAATAATTAACTTTACTTTATTCAAAAATTGATATATAAATAATGTTACTTTTATTGTGAAATATAAAACTTGATTTAAATAAATTCAAAAAAGTCATTTTTTTTAATTTAAAATAAAAAACAAATTATTATTTTGATTTTACTGTTAGAATTGTTTAAAATTGTGTCACTTTTATTTGATAAATGATATACTTTTGATACGCTGACATGAATGCCTAAAAATGAATCCATTTCAAAGAACAATTACTGTTACAGAATTGACATTATAATTGCGTTTTAAATCACAATTGTTCATTTAAATACTATTCATTGGATTATGAAAATGTGCACATACGTACAAAGTAATGGAAAAGTGATCACTCGTAGAAATGACAACGAACGAGTTGTTGGCAAAACAAAATGAGGTATTATTTTTGCAACAATTAATTGAAAGTAGCGTTTTAAAATCAATTTGGCAACGTGTGTGTGTGTGTGTGTGTGTGGGATCGAATTTTGATTCGAACGTTAGGCGTGAAACATAGCGTGCAGTAGACATCAAACGTATAGTGATGGCCTTTGATCAAGCTCTGTCATTTCGATGACTCTTGTGTCGCGGTCGATCAGTTCGCTCTGCCAATCGAGCGTCAGGGTGTAAAAAAGTGCGCCACTCCATTGCAATTTCTAATTATCCGAAATATATATTCAGCCAATCAAATGGCCTAAAATCGATCATCTTTTATCGTAAATTATTCAGCAAAATTAAATAGTAACATTTATCTTGTTTTATACAAAATTTCTTTTATTTAACAGTCTTCACAGATATTTAAAATATTTACGAAAAATATATATTTAAGTGTAGATTTTGCCACTTTATATATAATATAAAATATGTATATAAAAATATATATCAAGAGACACGGTAGCGTCTCGCGCCAAGTACAAAGCGAGACACTACCATATTATTCTTTTATCAGGCCGTGACTAATGCTCACTGCCAAGTATTTTACAATTCCATAATTATTAGACTAAGAAAACTAAGAAATCTAAGAAAACTAAGAAAACTAAGAAAACCAAGAAAACTAAGTAAACTGAGAAAAACTAATATAGGTAATATATTTTTGAGAATTAAC
>JABFPJ010001567.1:0-24647 GCA_022817425.1 Gryon sp. ZL-2020 | reverse complement strand
CATGTTACCATTTTTTTCTTACGAATTGTAATACTAATATGTCAATGACTAGAATGGAAGTACATGACACCAACTGGCACGTGCTATATATCATATACTGAGAGAAAAAAAATGAAGAGAAAAAAGGTATGAAAAAATGCATTAGTACTTCAAATATTTGCCGGCTCCGAAGCAGTAGAAATACGTTAATCAAGAATAAAAAAGTATATTCAACAAACTATATCTTTTTTATTGACTAAATTGTTCGAATAACTTTTTATACAATTAATAACTACTGTTTTATCTAAAAGAACCAATAGAAACTTGCAAAATGATTACATTACATTATCAAATAGTTGTCCAACAAAATGATATTCTCACGCAAAAACGCAATGACATTCTTCGAAACATTACCTCAATTTATGAACCAAAACGCACATGTTTGAACATTTTATTACATTTCGTTATATATCCATACTTATAAATTATTATGAACGACGATTAAGTAAAATTTGCCTGGCAATTGGTATAATTTGATTTCTACGGCAAGACAAGAAAAAAAAAAAAAAAAAAAAGAAACACTTTTTGCGTGTCCTTAATAATTGACTAAACCTAGTTAAGTGGCCTATTTAGTTGCTATTCTGCGATCTCTATAATTTACGCGATATCAAATTTCTGTTATACATAAGTTTTATTGTGCATAATTTTGTAATTTTGTAACACAGCTGCCAAGACTAAACGGAAAACTAAATTTCGCGTAGCATGCAAAAGTGACGCCTGGAAATTCTCACGGTGCTTTTCATGGGTCGGCACTAAATGATAGTGGCATGATCACCTCCCGCAACGACACGCGCGAGATTATACCGCGTGCGCATTATTGTATCTCTTTATGTTCGTCGAGTGCTTTATTTTACCATACACGACATATGGTGTGTCGATATTTGTTAGACGCGACAGTTGCACGCACCGGCGGAGCATTTTTATTGTTAAACCCCGCGTCATTTAAACGCACATAACAATGCGCTTTTTTTAGCTCGGTAAGATTGATCCACGCTGAGAATGCCAATGTATAGATTTTGTATATAAAATGACGGTATGTAGATATTAATATGGCTTTTTTATGCTTCGGGTATAGATAATGAAGATTTTTTAATTTTAGAAATAAAAGAAGGAATGTATTGATGAGAATGATCAAAATGTTTTTATTGATTGAGCTGGGGAGTTAAAGTTATACGCTGCATAAGTGAATGTATTTTTGTTGTATTATGTTTGTATGAAATATGGATGTGATCATTTTTATTAGTAAAGAAGAATTCCCATGTTGAAAAGTACTGACAGGAATTCTAACTTATAATGTCGGATAATTCGTTCGACGAATTGAATTTGTTGTGCTATATATGTTTTTCATCGGATCATTATTCTTTAATTTTTACATCCCATACGAAAAAAATATATATGTCAAAATATATACATTTTGGTTTCTAAATATATTTTTTAAAAATATTTCAGAAATATAATATTAAAAAATATTATGTAATATATATATTTAAAAACATTCAACATTTAGTTTATATAATTCTCCATTAACTTCTTTAAATATATTATAACTTAATACAGAAAAATTATAGGTTAATTCAAAAAATTTAAAATAAAGCGTCCTTTTTGTAATTACAAATTACTAAAAAAAAATAAACACTTGCATATTCATTTCATGTCCGTAATTCTTTTGCTTTATCGCGATACGCATATATATATATATATATATATATATATATATATATATATATATATATATATATATATTTATGCATTGAACTATACTCAAAAGATATCAAATTATTAATATACAAATGCACCGAAAGGAGCAACCCTGAAATTTTTATAACCATCGTACATATGCAAGCGAAAATGACCACCTGGTGTCATTACATATTTAAGCAATAATTTCCGAGATGCTTGTTATTTCCCTTCAAGTGACTCAAATACCTCCAAGCTCAACTGCAAAACATAAGAACCGTATTATTACCATAAATATTACTTCGTTAGCAAAATTCAAATTATTGTGTTTAGTTATTTTCAATTATCGAGAGTTAATTTTCAACACTCAACATTGTTGTTTTCAATTCATTTCTCTAAACCCATTAAATCATTTCATTTTATTTAAATTTAAAATCAATATTTAAATTCAAAATCATATTTTTATGTCAATCAATAAATCATATTTTCCATATCATAATCTGACATCAAAATATGTCGTACATTGCGATTTGAGGGAAATGTTTAATTTGCCAGCATGCTTTGGTTTTGTTTTAACACAACGGAAATCAAAGGTGCGGAATATTACGATTCATTTTGTCACGAAGAGCAGCGGAAGGGAAATTCAGATTAGGTTTGGCGCGGGAGTGGATACAGGGGAGGAGGGCAAATTTTAACAAGGGTCGAAAATGAAACGCTACTTTCGGTGCGTCGACGTAGCATCATTATGCGCGTAGCAAAAGGGTGCGTACGCGTCAGAGAAGCCGAACTTGGCTTGACTGAAAAGGCCCACCTGTTGCGGCTATTTACCCCATGCGATGCGATCGCTCGTCACGAGGCGTTTCCACTACCCGATTGCTTCGCTGATATGTCATCGACGTAAACTGCGTTAAAACCGTCGCATTCAGACATTTTTCAACACTAAGTACTTTACATGCGCTTTGCCTGCAAACTGATTCAACAACCAAAAAGAAAAAAAAAGAGAGACACAACATTGCAACCGATTTTATCAGTTTTTCGATGCACGGAATAAATCTCACACTTTTAGATTTTGTATGTTTTTACATTTTACAAATGGAAATTGAAATTTGATTTCCGCAAAAATTGTATTGAAAAGTGGATTATTTGAGATAATAGAAACTCGATATGTCAATGTTGTTTAATGATATTAGGAACTCCGGAAATTTCCCACGTGATGTCTGGCAGAAGCAGAAGGAAACAAAAACACCGCCAACGATGTGCATTATTCCCGCGCGTATCATTTGCTAAACACTTTCGCTTGTGATCGCGACATGGGTATACAACAGCAACAGAGACATGGGGTTGAAATCATGCACATTGAAGGAATAATGTGGAAATAATGTTAAAGTTCTATTGTCTAATATTAATTTACGAGAAAATGATATAAATTATGCAATAGTAAGTTACAACAATGTTGGTTTTTCAACCTTGTAAGTACGTCAACAAATTATACATTAAATTGTATACTTTCCCCTCGTTTTAACAAGATAGAAGAGGAAGGATTGTTTAAAATAATAATAGCAGAAGGAAATTGAAAATATTAACAAAAAATATAAGTTATAATATTTGAAAATTTTTATTACAAATATATCATGAATATTTTTTGAGTATATTTTCAATAAAAATGTATGTAAAAATAATAGCAAAATGATACGATTTATTTTTCAGTTTAATATTTTATGAGGAAAGAAAATTCATATTTGAAATATGAAGTTGTTTTGAATTATATTTGAAGTTAGACAATGAAATATGTTTTTCAACAAATTTCTTTGTATTTTGCATTTTTTATATGTAACTGCAATTTGTAAATGAAAATATAGTTGAACGGCAGTAAAATTGAAAACATTGTAAATTGTCCTTAGTTTTTTAAATTGTCCTTATTTTTGACAAAAATGCACTGAAAAATCAGAAAATGTATAATACACTGAAGGCAATTTTATTTTATTTAGCTGTGGTATTTTGTCCATTTCCCATGATAATCATTGAAGATATTATAAGAGTTAATAAACATTTTCTTTAGTGATTATAATATATCCACTTATATCCTGTGATTATTATATCATATTGTAAAAAATACTATAAAATTAACTAAAACTATCAGTATAATAACTAAAAGTGTAATAAAAGTAACTAAAAAATGTAGTATTCCCAAAACTTAACGACATACTAACATATATAATAATATTTGTTAAAAAATTTTCTGAGTATGTTCTTTAACTGTAACAGTCCAAAATTTGAAAAAAAAAGAATGTCATCGCGATAAAATGCACAAATTATTAATCATGACACGTAAACCAAACAGACCGAATATTAGTATTACAATCTTCCCCTAGCGTGACCAGAAAGATTTCTTATAGCCATATGCCACAACTGCAAGGTAGTCAAGTCTGGCACGGGCCTTTTCTTTGCCGAAGCCTTCAGAATGCCGCACGAAAATGCGTGATAATGATATTCTCTTTAAGTGTACTTAGCTAATTAAACCATTTCTTGAATCATTGTTAAAGCACACTACTGTTTTATTACATGGATGGATTCAGTCAAACGTGTATGGATAAACGTACACCTTTGATCGGTAGATTTGGAAGCTTGTATTAAGTTACATGCTGGCACGCGATCACATCGCAGCTGGATGAGCAGCAACACGAATCAATTTGTTTCTTTTTCATTTCAATGCTCTTATTATAAATTTCAATGACCACGAATTTGACGGATCAAAACACACAAACAACCAAAAATAGGTCAAATTTTTGGTGTTAAATTATTTTTTTGAATAAGTTAAAAAAGATATAATTTCAAAAAAAAAAAAAGTTAAAAACATTGCATAAATTGTATAATTTGTTGTAATATGCAAAGGATGTGAAAGATAATACAATGAAATGCCAGCCAAAATACCAATATTATTTTCATAACAACAAAGGAGTCAGTAAATGCATATATAGCAATAGCGCAATTATTATTATCTCGGCTACTACAATATGCACCCTTCTGTAAAACTTGTTCCGCGGTTTGGCACTAGAAAATGTGAAAATAATTAAAATGTTATGTATATATAAAAATATAGTATATTCGTCATTATATCCACGTTTAATACGAAAATCTTGTTTTTTTCTTTATTTTTTGTTGCCTGTTTCAAAATAAGAAAAGAAAAAAGAAAACGAAAAAATAAAATTCTTACTTCAGACATAACATAACAATCATACACTTTCGAACAAAAAAAAGATGTTTATTGATGTTATATGAATTTAATTGTGTTATACGTTACACTGAGAATAATAAATGACGTCAAAGACTGTTACATATTTTGAAGTTAAATTTGAAATTTTCATGTAATTAATATGTAAAATTTCATGTTAATACAATTTAAAATACATTCCTGATAATAAATGTATACTCAGAGACATTTTATATGAAGTTTTACTACAAAAAATATCAATTATGGAATATACCGGAAAACAAACACATTTCAATATGAAACATAGTAAAATTGGTAATGAATTTTAGCAATGTTTAGTGTAAGTACTCTTGAAAAATATAATACTTTTACATCTAATTTTACTATCTTTAATATTAAAATGTGTTTATTTTCTTTTATATTTCGTAATTAGTATTTTTTGTAGTAAAAATTCGTATCAAATGTCTCAGAGTGTAGTAAAGAAAAAATACAAAGAACATAACCTTGACAAAATATGGCACATATTAATTACAAGTAAATGTGAGACTTAACATAAAAAACATACAACAGTCTTACACTGCAAAATTTGTAGACTTTTGCTTCTACAGTTTGTTCTGTTATTCCAGCAGTCTATTATTCTTGATGTTCTTTAGAATAAATTCAAATGACTTAATTTCCTTTGAACATATGAATTAATGATAAATAATTTGATTAGAATTAATGAAGTAGTTCAGTTATGTGATTTAAGGAAATTTTCCGAATATGCAAATGTCGTGTTAAAATATCATGATGGTTTGACATTGATGCTAAAACCTTGACAATTCATATAGAGTAATTGAAAAGATGTCCATGAAATTTGCAACCCGCATAAACTTGTTCTTGAAATTCGTTAATTGTGTACCTTGAAAACAATTGATTAACTTATTGTTCATAAAATACAACAAAATTTGATCTTAAAATTACATCGTTCTATGTAATGGGCAAAATCAAAATTTTTTTCATTTTATTCATATTTGTTTGTTAAATTTTACAATTATTTGTAATAAATAGCAAGGATACATCATTTTCTCAGAGTTGTTAAAGTTATAACTATGCCTGGATAGACAAATCTTAATAATGAAATGAATAAGAAAATCAATTTCATCGTCCTTCCAATTAATCAAATCATTAACTAATATTCAAAATCACTTTGAACCAAATTAGCGCTTTCGCTTGCACTATTTTCTGAATGTCAAAGACCAAAGAGTACTTGGAAGATAATTTGTACGGGAGTTTGGAGCAACTTGCAACACATCTCAGGATCTCAATCTCTATCTAGCATTTAGATCCGGGACGAAATAAGATTGCAAGGCACAATCAAACGAAACACACACACACATACACACAGATCAGAGTTTCATTTCGACCAATCGTGTGAGCAGCCTCCGGATCCAAATGCGCGCGCCGCAAAACGGGCGTAACTCTTGACGAGGAAGCGCGGCTCTGTTCACTTAAAGTAGGGGAAGTCTCCCCCCGGCGGGTAGCCCAAAATCTGGAGGGGAGAGTGTGGCATAATATGCGTGCCGCAATAAGTGCAAGAATTAGTCAGCGAGAGTGAGTGCGCCTGCGTAGTTGTTGGCAAAGTTAGCAGCAAACAAGCGGCAGGACTTTTGGAATAAATTGGATCCCGTTTTGTCTCCGAGTATCAGAAGCCATGAACTCCGTCGAGGAGTTCGACGTTGACTTTCGTCGATGGAATCATGGTCCACTAACATCATCAACAATCGGCGACGATGCGCCAACATCTCACTCGTAGTTACAATCTCCAGTCAGTCAAGTTTGTCAACCTGGTTTACTCTTTCAATCCAGAATTGTTTTCAACAAGAACAACATCCAACCAGAGATTCACAGTTTGCAATTCCAAACGGCAGCTCAAAAGCAACTCACTTTGGAGAAAACTACTTTGGTCTTTAATTGGACACTGACTGGATGACTTGAACTAATTCCAAATCAACATCATGGCAGTGCGATCAAGATTTATCCACAACAGAAAAAGAAGATACATTTACCTGGAGATGAAGAACACCGACATCTCTAACTGGCATTATCTCCTAGTCCGAAAGCTCCAGCTGATTGTCAATCTGGTGGCGGAGAAATCCGATGGCATTGGATGAGATGCACAGCTGCCGAAGCATCTGTTGGATGGAACCTTTTGATGGACCAAAGAGACCTGCTGACGATACCGGCTTGGGACTTCGCAGGCGCACACCATCGCTGACTGATTTATTATCAACCTTGCAATCGACAAGACTGAGTGGGTGGATTCAGGTACTACCGAACAAACATTCCTTCTGTGAGACTGAATTTTGCTTTCAATTAATTTGCGAACTTGCAAGATTTTGTCAGTAAGCATTGTTTATACGAAGCAGTATTATGTACAGAATTCATTTACATTGTAATCAACTTCGATTTAGGATATTGTTAGGTTAGTTAGTAAACGATCTAGTCATTTCGTAAAAAATATTTTAAAAAAGCAAAAAAAAAGTGTGAAAGATTAAGTTAGGGATATTGATTTGAATCATAATTCATGAGTTGCAATGTTATCAGTATTACTACAGCGAGTGTAATATAAGGAATTGTAATCATAAACAAAATCCGAATTTTGCAATAATTTAAACAAATAATTCAGTAATTATGTTCTTAGTCATTACATAGATAAAATCTGCTTTTCTACAAGATTTTTACTATGCAGGCCACTTCATAATGCAATTTAATGTCTTATATGATTCAGTTTTAATTCAATTTTTAAGTTTAATCTGTATGCGTAAGAAAATTACGGAACTTACGAATTGTAGTAAAATATTTATAAAATTTTCTATTTTTCATGTATAAATAAAAAGTTTTATAGATAAACGATTCGTGAGTTTTGTAATAAAGAATTAAGTAGTCAAATACTGTAAATATACTTGAAACAAAAATAGAAACCTACTGTAGATATCAGTTTGATCCGTGGATGAATGATGCCATAAAAAAAGCAAGCCAAAGTATATCTACCAAAAATAAAATCTAATTTAAGGTTTAGTTTTTAGTCTTATGTTTAGTTATGGCTTAGAATAACAATTGTCGAAATTGGGACATGTGCCAGTCTTATATATGGAATTATGATTAATTCTTCGAATTTAATTTAAAAGTAATTAATTTCATTCTTTCCATACGAATCAAAAACATTAAAAATGGAATAACACAAAGTGCCTCTGATAGAATAAAAAAAACATTCGCAATGGAAATTTGTTTTTCATGATAAACATAATTATGAAAAATAAATTTTCTTCAAATGTTCGATTAAACAAATTAATTTTGACGCAAAAGTAAATTAGTTAAAGTAATCTAGTCATTATTTATAATACCAAAGAAGCACAAAATCAAATCTAGTCATCTATATATACTTATCTAGTCATCTATATATAATTATCTAGTCACCTATATAATTATCTAGTCATTTGTATAATTATTTATTGATCTAGTCATTTAATATTAATATTGATTAATATTTCGTTTAACCAAAGATTTAACTTTTAATTCAATCTAGTCATTAATTGCAAAATCTAGTCATCTCAATACACAGGTCTTTCAGTATAGATCGGTTTAATCTAGTCATCCTAGAATAATTTCTGAGATTTCTTCATGGAATCTTAATTTCAGCTAATTTGACCAAAGAACGAGTACAAGTCATAATTGATTCTAGTCATACTTTAAATTAAGAAATAATTTGGAATTAACTAATTAATGAATTAATTAATAAAAGAAATTAATTCAATTAATTAATTAATTTTCAATCTAGTCACTAATTTTATTTATAACTTAAGCTGAATCTAGTCACTGATTCTAACTTCGAATAATCTAGTCATTAATTATTCATAATACAATATAATCTAGTCATATTGATTATAATGTCGAGAAATCTAGTCATTAGTTATAACGAAAAATAATGAAGTCATTAATTTTAAGTTACTAAAATTAAAATAAGATCATAAAATTACTAAGTCTTTCTAAATACATTTGAATTCAACTGAAATAATCAGCAATAAACATTTTAAATTTTAAATTATTCAATATGCAATATTTGAAAATGTATTTTAATTTTCATAGCAAAATTTCATTGCAATATCCAATGACTTTCTATTATCATTTTAAAAAATGTTTTTATTACAAACAAAAAGAAAGAACAATGGAAACAAATGTATACGAAATTAGCGTAGGGCTGTGATTGAAAGAAAAATGTGCAAGAAAAAAAAGCGAGTAAATGAAATTAAGAGAAACGTAGTTTCTTATTGATCTTGAAAGCCAAAGCAATCTTAAAAATACCGAAAAATAAAAATAAAACCAAACCTACTTTAGAGTATAAACGGATTCTTAAAATATAAGCCGAGACACAATCAAAGTTATTTTTAAAATCGAATTGAAGTAATTTTAGCTATTTTAAGTCATCGAAACTAGTCGCTCTTATTTAGTTTTACGATTATGTCATTTATTTCAAAACTTATAATAATATATTGAAGAAATATATTGAGAGTGAAATCTAGTCAGTGGTTCACGAACAAATATCCGAACGATTATTTGAAAATGTTATAACCATTTTATATTCACAGAAAAAGCAATTCTGTTAATTTTTACTATTTTTAACATTACTATAAGAAAAATAGTCAAAATTAATCAATATTTTTCTCGTTTACTCTCTAAATTCAAATAAGTGAATATTCACTTACAATAAGTCCAAAGTCGTCCACTTACGCCAAAAAGTGAAAATTTTCACTTATTTTAAGTGAAAAATACAATTAAATTTTCACTTTTTGGCGTAAGTGGACGACGTTTGACTTATTCAGATTTAGAAAGTACATTCAAACTAAAGTTATAAATTGGTTGTACTTTTTCAAAACTAGTAGGACAAACATTGATCTCAGTTCGTGAACGAAAATATTTAAGCTAGTCAGGTATAATATTTAAACTAATCAAGAATAATATTTAAGCTAGTCATTAACTAGTCATAACTAATAATAAGTTATATAATAAGTTAAATGTAAGATTAATATTATTTAGAATTAAGTATATCATTAGTATATATAAATTTCTTTAAAATACAGCTGTATTCTATATAATCCTATTTATTGTAATCAAATTATTTGTGTTTCAATTATTTATTCATCGTGTGGATTTGTAATACAATTTATACATTGCTGTGTCTTTTGTGTGCAAAAAATATGTATTCAACTATTATATTAATAATATAATTATATTAATAATATATAATGTGTGTAAGTTTGTCAATATTTATTAATAAATGTGTATTTATAAAAACCAACAATACTGTATCTAAATTTTCCTTATTTCCAATTGATCCATCCTTGCCAATTCGTATAAGAATTAAGTTATAACAATAATAATATCAAATAATTAAATATATTCGATATAAGATTGAAAATATACAATTTAATATTTTTGACAACAATATAAAATGAAAATTGTATCGCCTAAAATTTTTTAGAAAAATATATCTTAAATTTATCAATCGTTGAATCTATGTACATTTCACATAAACTTAACGTTGAATCAAAGAATGTATATATATTGATTATAAAAAAAGCATGCGTTAAATGTATTAAAATAAATAAAATATATTATAAAAAATAAAATATATAATAAATTAAAATAAAAGAAATCATCTAAAAGCAAATCAGTTCTTCAATTTTTAGCCTATAAATTACTCTCTAAGATTGAAAAAGTCCTATATTTTATTTTATATTTAAAAATGTGTCTTCTGCGTTTAAAAATAAAAATATTTTGTTTCATTGTGGTCTTCAAAGTTTTCAAAATTTATTCAAAATTTTACTTAATTTATGTTGATATTGTGTATATTAACCAAAACTAATTTGTGTATATATGAAATGTTTATTATCTAAAAAAAATTAAAATTAATACATTTGAATATGAAACATATTTAATCTACATATATGATGGCAATCCCAGTAAACGAGATATTTTTGAACCGTATTGAGAAAAGTCGTAAAACCGTATAGAAGTGCAAAATCGAATTAAAATGTATTCCATCATTAGAAATTTGAATAAGTTTTAACAAGTTTCGCTTAGAAATTTATAGAAATAAAGTGTTATCCAAAATTTTTTAACACGATTTTGTGTTTCTATTCAGTTTTGCAATTTTTCTCAATACGGTTCAGAAATATCTCGTTTACTGGGATATATATCATTCATCTAGCTCCATCTACTTAAAATTACTCCAACTGAGTGAAACATATCATTCGTTACCAACTTACCACACATTGATAATACGAATTGTTAAGTTTAAGTCATGCCAGTGTTATGTGAAAAAATGAGTGGTGTTTGTTTATTGTTAAATAACTCGTACAGTAAATTAACGTTGTGCAATGGCAAATTAAAAATTAACAGAAAAGCGTATCAACTAATTTCAACCATAAATAGAATGAATGCTACATACTCTTTTAATCAAAGTAATTTTTAATAATCTAACCTTAAAGTTGTTTTTGATCAAACATAAACTTAATATTTATCTTTTCTTTTTTATATTTACTAATAAATTACTTAGCAAATTTTTTTTTCTAAATATTATATATAAAAATAAATTATAATAACATGATATTTTCTTGCAGATTATGTAAAATCTTCCTCGCCTTTTGAACAATTAATTGATCAACGAAAAGCAGAAGCTCGAAAAACAGCGATTATTCAAGTTTCTTCAAAAAACTCAATTCCTAAATTACTTGATGAATGTTTAAATTATGGAGAAATTCAATCAGTCCATCATTATGGTTTGCAAGATAATACAGTACGAAAAAATTCAACATTTATTTTTATCAGATGAAATAAATAAAAGTGTATAAAATAAAAGTGTATAATTGACTAACTCATTTATTTCTTTTCAGCAATACGCTTTAGTAGAATTTATGAAGTATGAAAGTTTAAAAAAAGTGCTTCGAAAGTCTTGCTATATGGATTTAGATGTTACAATTCCAACGTATTCACGTTTCTTGTGGTTTAAAAATACTATTCAATTACAGTCACAGCAAAACTTATCCAAAAAAGGAAAGCGTTATGAACATTTAATAAATTACAGTAAAATTTATAAAAACGCAGAAATTACTTCGAAACTAAATCAGATTAATTCTGTTAGTATATTGTGTGATTTATTTTTATTGTTGATCGCAAAAGTAAAAATGATATTTAATTTTATTCTTTCAAACATTTAATATATTTTTAATTTACAATTTAGGTGACGGAGCAGATAAATACATTGCATGATCATCTTCGTTTGAATGAGACTGAAATACGACTACGTTTTGTAACTGTTCTTCAATTAGAAGAAAGTATTTCTTGCTTCTTTCCAGCGGTCAAAATTTGGCCATTTGGTTCTTCCATTAGTGGGTTTGGAAAACAAGGATGTGATTTGGATTTAGCGATGGATTTGAAAGATGTTAAAATGGTGAACAGTTTATTTAAGTAAATAAATATTTGTTGTTTTAAAGTAAAATATTAACATAGTTTAAATTGAAATAAGAAAAAGTTAGATAAAAAGGTAATAGTATATTTCATACCAAGTTCGCCATCGCCTCGGTTTGTAAACTTCGCACGAGATAGCGAATTTCTGTTTATCTTCCATAGTATAAACCATATTTTTTGTTACGAGGGAAGGAAAAAAAAGCACTTTTCGACTTCCTCCTAGGAGTGAAAAGTGCGTTTTTCATGGCTGAGTAACCAAAACATATTTTTTTGCAGCAAGACGGAAAAACGAGATTTGTTTATCAAACAAAAACTACGTGTGACACGAAAATGAAGACTAATGCTTGTATGACAGCAATAGCATGTCAAATGGATCATCTTATGCCAGGCATTAGGAGAGTGAAAAAAATTTTAAAAGCTCGTGTTCCCATCATTAAATTTTATCATGATTTTACAGGATTAAATTGTGATCTCAGCATGACAAACATGTAATATATTTTTAAGAACATTTTTTGAAACTATTCATAAAATAGAAACTAATTTATTTTATAAGAGTATGATTTCATTATAATTCATTTCAATTCTAGGACTGGCGTTCATATGGCAGAACTATTATTTTTATATGGTGAAATTGACAACCGAGTTAGACCACTAATTTTCACAATTCGAGAATGGGCGAAATGTTGCAGATTAACAAACAATGATCCAGGCAAATGGATCACGAACTTTTCGTTAACGTTACTTGTTATATTTTACTTGCAAACCAAAAATATTGTTCCATCGTTAAATCGTCTATACAGTCTGGCTGGTAATTTTTTTTACAATATTTCAGAAATGTAATACAGTTTACAAAATTGTAATAATTTTTACATTATTTGAATAGATGGGGAAGATACTAGAATAGCAGACGATGGTGTTGATTGTACATTTCTGCGGGATATAAAGAAATTACCACAACAAACTAAAAATTGTGAGAATCTGGACCAACTTCTACAAGATTTTTTTTATTATTATGAACAATTTGATTTTTCGACACATGCTGTTTCTATAAGAGAAGCCAGAAAAATAAAAAAACCAGACTTTTCACCTATGTATATTTGTAATCCATTAGAAATAACACTTAATGTGAGCAAAAATGTGACAGCTGATGAAACTAGTCGACTGGTAAAATTATGTTCAAAGTCATTGAATATATTAAAAAGTGGCACAAACAAACAAATGGGCAATAAGGGATTGTTGAATATATTTGGTGATTCAGATCAGCATTTGAGTATAAATATTTCAGATCTTTTTGATAATAGCGAAGAGGATGTGGAAACAAAACAACCTATTGTTGAAGCTAATAATACGTAATATAGAATCGTTTTATTAAATATGTTGTGTAAATGTCTTTTTTACGCATATTTGAGAAAATCACGTGTACATGCTGTAGAAAAAAAAGATAATTTTATTTATACTAAAGAAATCTTTGTTTTAATGAATAAGAAATTTTTAAGAAAGTTTTGTGTTAATGAAATGTATACTCTATGTAAATATCTTTTTTTGTAAAAAAGATTTATTTCAAAGTTGTAAATAAATAATTTTGAAATGAATAGAAATATTATAGTGTTTTTGTAATGTCGGTAAAATAAACTGTAAAAATGATGCCAATGATTAAGGATCAAAAAATTGAGTTCACCAAATTCATCAGGGTATGTTCAAAACACTCTGAAGGATGCATAAATAACCACAGATATTTTATTGATCGATTTGAGATCACTTGCTTTTGCACCTTTTCAGAGACCCAAATGGTCATCTCAGATTTGACGAAAAAAAATAATTCGCAAAATTAATGGAAAGTATTTCCAAATCTCTTCAGGGATTTCATAAAAATCCGCGATATTGTAATGATCGATTAATACCTTCGAATATGAATATTTATCGTATTTCAAGGTATTTAGGATTTTCTATCATTTTAACATTTTTGACAAAATTATTTTTAATGTTAAAATGTAAGGTGATTACTCAATCCTATATGTATACATCAAAACCATAACAGTTACTGTAAACAAACTAATGTATTTCTATTGTTTAAAATTAATCCAACTATTCTTTGAAAATAAGAGAATAGCTGGATCAATTTTGAACGATAAAAATACATTAATTTTTGAACAGTAACCGTAGTGGTTTTGATGTTAACAAATGGGCTTGAGCAATTGCCTTAACGAATTACTCTAATAATAATAATATTAAGTAAGTATTTTTTTAATAAACAATCATTAAAGCTTTACATTCTAAAATAATTATTTAATCATTGAATTTTTATAATGATTTTTTTAACCGTAATTTACATATATTTAATCATTTTATCAATAACCATAATGTCTCTGCGGAAAAGCTTACAATGCACCAAAATTCTAATGATCTGCAGCACTTATTCTTGCCAACTGTTACTATCAAATGCTCTATTGAATGAATCTAGAAAAATAACGTTTACGTATATCGATTTAAAGACATTAAAGGCAAATATTTTAAATGTTTTTTTGTACTTTTTAAAATCGTAGAAATGTGTTATAATAATTATTTGATGCGAATAGGGAACCACTTAATTTTGAAATTATTAACTTTAGATGAGGACAAAATTGTTGTTATATATAGTTAAAACAATCTGAACATCTCTATTATATATTAATATAACAAAAGCAGTATATCCAAACAGAATCACAATGTACTTTGCGGGTTGTTATCAATACATCGTTATTGGAAATTTGAATTTAGAATGAAGATTTAAATGAATTAATGAGAGTATTTTTTATTATTTTGTTTTCCTTGAATGTATAAATCATTAAAAAAACAATTTGTATACGTTCAAAAAAATCTTATCAAAATTATAAAAAATGACATACAAATTATAAATAAGGGATAACGATTTCTTTATAATTTCAAATCCATATAGTAATAATTGACAAATCCATAACACAGTTCATATCACACTATATTAACATAAAATATATGATGTTCATATCTAGTGTGACTACTGACTGAATAAGACGATCAATAGTTAAGATACATTCGATAATAAGCCTCATGACTAGTTGACTACAGCGATGTAGTAATAAAAAGGTTTACAACGTTAATTTAAAAAAATGTATTTTTTGAATATTGTGATTTCAAAAATTGAAATATAATTTAAATATTTTGATTTTTCGAATATAAACTGATTTCCAACAAATTTTGAGGGAATATAGTCCTAGGCCTTTTTTTAGAAAAAAAAAAAAAAAAAAAATTGTGTCATAGCTTCCTCCACCCTCGGGGAATGTTATAGGAAGGTCATAGAGAGAGCATACGGATTATAGGGATAATAGTATCAGCTAATATTAATATTTTCAAAATTTTTATTATACAGACAATTTTGGTATGATTTTTTGTATATCATACAAAAATTTGGTTTACTTTCAATGTTTTTTGGCTGAAATATTGTGAGTTAAAGTTAAAAAACGTTGATTCTTTAACAAAAAAAATAATTAAAAATTGATTTTTTTTCTCGAAAAATATTCAATATTTTTAATGAAAATTTAGTAGAATGTGTATTTCATCATTCTACATTTAATATTTTTTAATTTTTTTTAAATGATTTAAAAATGTTGAGCTTTTGGACAATACTTTTAAAACATTTTGAGCGTTAGTCCCGTTATTGTATTAGAAATAAATATTTTATACTAATTTGAACTATTCTTGAATGTTTCAATTAACTAACATAATTTTTGTCTGTATAAATGAAGTAATCAACCCTAAAAATACGTCCCCTAGTGTTACTCCTACTTTAATAAAAAAATTGCAGTCATAAGTTACTGTAAATTGAATATAAATTTACAATAAGTTATGTGTACATTTTTGTTATATTATTATAACGTCGATAGAAAAATGGACAAATTTTATTTAACAACAATAATTTATATATATATATATATATATAATATATAAGGTAAAGTTGAACAATAGAAAGATAAGAAAGAAGGAAGAAGCGAAAGAGAAAAGCAAGTATAACTTTTAAATCCGGAAATTTGGCGTGACAGCTGAAACTCGTAGCGATACTTAGCTAAACTTAAGAGAGAAAGACATAACAATGATACTTGAGTTTTTACAATGATGTTAAGTGGTTTTATTGCAATTCAGATTGTTAGATGTAGAAAATGAACTACAAGTTTAACAATAACGTTTGGAATAATGTTATTTTGTTCTATGTTGAGGAATTCTGTATACAAAAAGGTGTTACTTTTTGTACGTGTTTAATTCAGTTAGGCATGAGACCTACGTGGGTTTTAATTTAAAGTACGATAAAATGCGCACATGGCGCAAAAATACATTGCACTGAATAAACTCAAACCGCAAACGATGTCGTGCGAAGCAGAATTGTAAGATCGGAATACTTGAACAAATGCAATTAAATTCCTTATTGGTTTAATTGACGTTAATTAAATAAAAATATTTTCTTTTTAATTCACGAAAATACATTTTAAGGCGATATATCACGCCTTGTCTGTTTACAAAAACGAGTTCCGTAAGAACTTTAAAAAGACACTTCGTTATAGATAACAAAATATATCAAATGATTCTCTGTTTCATAAGGAATACTCTCATATATTTTAATTTATATATAAAAAAGTGCCATTTTGGAGTTCTTACGGAACTCGATTTTGTAAACAAACAGAGCTTGATATATCGCCTTAACATAACATACTCAATATCTTAATGCATTTTTAAGATCTCAAAATGGTTTTTGATAAAAATATCCCTGATAGTCGCATTTATGCAAATTTTATATGTATATGATTTACACAAAATTTGAACTGCAAGAAATTAGATAAATCGTATACTAATAATACAAAAAATATAAATTTTTTAAATATACATTTATTTTTTATTTTTTAATATATAATAAATTTGTAATATATATCCGCAGAAAGGGCCTATGACTTCCGCTTCGGATATATGTTTCATATATATATACTACATTTTTCTCCTTCTCTGCCTCTAGAAATAGTACACTAAGAAAAATAACCTACAATAAATTACTGTTTAAACAGTAACTTGACCACAGAATTCCCATTAACCGAATAAATTCTGTCAAAAACTGGAAAATTTACTTTCTGAACACAAATTTTTATTGACGTTTTGTGCATGAAAGGAAAATTTTTACTGTTTTTAACAGAAACTTTCATGTTAATGGGAATTCTGTGGTCAAGTTACAAATTACTGTTTAAACAGTAATTTATTGTAAGTTATTTTTCTTAGTGTATATTACGCAACAAGGGAGATAACATCGGGAATCCGTTTACCTCCCTGAGTGATGAAAAATCCCCTTAATTTAATCATTTTAAGCAGATTGCTCTTGATTTGTTGTGTTACTACACAACCATAACCATATATAATTTTATACTACTACAAACTTTAATTTTATTCGTTATATTCATTTTACATTTTGATGTGCATATATTTACAATTTATTCGCATCAATGCAGTATTATTTCAAACAAAACATAATATACAAAATTATAAGCGGTTTATTGAATGTGTATTAAATGTTCAAAAGGAAAAGTGTAAAACAAAATGCAAAATAAATAATTGTTTAAAATACATGTACGTTGAATAAAACACAAATTTGTTATATTGTGAAATTGTATTTATTTATTGTATTAATAGCATTTATTTTGTAGAAACGCTAAAAAAATAGTTCTGTTAAAATGTCCTCCCGTATAACGTGAAATTTTGTTTTGCAAAATGTATAATTATAATTCATAATTTTGTATAAATTGTTTGCATGTACTGTGACTGTCAGGGATTGTTTAAAGGAAGTGAATTTACGAAATTTGCACCGTGAAAATGATGAAATGCTCACACGACTGCTTATTTCTTGCCGGGAGAAGTAAACATGAATATGTGCGCATCCATCAAATATCAGCGCAGATGAAATCATCTATCGAGTGACTTTTGATTTAAACATCTGCGTGCAATAATTTAACTTGCATCTTCATTTACACATTTAACATGTCTGCATCGAAATAGATGCCAAGTAATAATTGCTTATACTCTTTTACGAAGATACATTGCATTTGGCGAGAGAATTTCTTTGCGACTGCGTCGAACGAGTAGACTTTAGCGCGTTCTTCAATCCGATGCAGGTTCAGTATGTAGCGTGCTTTTAACCCGCTGAGTCAAATACCGTGACTTTCGATCGCTTGATCTACTATTATTTCAAGGCGTCTTTTTTTCTTAACTTTAATCCTACGATTCTAATTATCTAATAATTACTGTTTATTTTGCAAAAATTACAATGCGAATCAGTTGGTTTGACTTGAATTTAAAAAATTATAATATTGTAAAACAAATAAAGTTGCAAAGTATTTGTAGCGATTTTACGTAAAGAAAATAATAAAGTAGAAAAAAGATTTAAAAAGTAGAGCGAGTTTATTTGTGAATTGACTAATTGAATTGAAAAATATGTTTGTGTTGACAATTCGTCTGACTTAAGATATATCACTCAAGAGGATAATGGACAATTTTGTCGATGGCTTATCGGAAGCAACGATGGTCGAGGTAGAGTTTCATGTTCACGCGTATATTCAATTTTGCGAAAGATTATTATAAGTTGCTGTGCAGCAAATTTCGTGATGGAAAATAATGCGAAGAAGTTTGCAACTTATTATACGAATACATTTTGATTAACGCCTGCTATTTCTTGTAATTATTAAGATTAAACCATTTAATGAAGTTGAATTATGATTCATTTCTAAATTTGAAATTTAGTTTTGATTTAGATTATAAGGTAGAATGGAAAATGATTAAAAGTAGATTACATTGTATAATTTGTATATCAAATTTTCATTGTTGAATTATTAAAGATCGAAGATAATTAATTGCAGTGAAATTTCAGATATACAAATGAAAATAATTCAATTTTAATATTTAATTTTCTGTAAGCAAAATTAAACGTAACTTTAATCACATTTTAATTGATTTTTCAGCGTTTTATATATCGGTAAAATTTAAGGAAACAATATTAGTCGTTAAATTAATTTACATTAACTGAGCACATTTTCCGCACGAAAATTTGCTATCTTGAAACTAAACTTGAAACTATCAAACTGTATTTTTTCCATTGCAAATTTGTTGCCAGAAGTTAATTTAGAGCACTATATTGTATTACGCCGTTATGTAGATTTAATTTCTTAATGCAATATTGTGAAACTTCTTCAAATAAATTCCAGATTTTTGGTATTTCCGTTTTGTTTTTTTATCTGATTTGTCATTAGTCGAATTAAAAGTTTCAAACTATTTTTCCAACAAATATTGTCTTGAATTTGTTTTATAAATTTTAATCAAATGTTTTTATTTTTTCTAAGACTAAGTTTATTTTTTAACAGTTAATGCAATTTTTATTTAATCAAATATTCATATATTTTTCTAGATTAAAATTTGAATCTAAATTTTCTAGATTAATCTTTTAGCTTCTTATAAATATTTTGTAAGTTTCTTCTAAATAAGTTTCCGTTGCACTTTACTCACTGAAAATAGCAAAAGTTTCGATTTCAGTGCAAAAATGTAAAATGCAATAATTGAATATAAAAATAAAAATTTACATATTTTAGGATGAATGTAATTTATTTGATCATTGTAAAGATTCCGTTAGATGTAAAATTGTGAATATTTTGTTGCATTGTAAAGTTGCTCTTGAAAACTGGAAAAAACTTTTTGCAATGTTACGAATAATTTATATTCATCAATGTCTGAGTGAAAGAGAAAATTTATTAGTTTAAAAATCGTTTTTATATTATGCATACAAACATGAAAAACGTATAAATAACTTTGATAAACTTGAAACTGTGATGAAATATATTGAAAAGTTTGGTGTTTCTTATTACAAGTTTTTGATGAATGCTATGTTTTCATTCAGCAGATGCAGCACTATTTATAATTCATTTTCTTTTATAAGTGTACAAAAGCTTAGTCGCATTTTCACTCTTAATAGGCGCAACAAATCGACAATCATGATGCAACTTTTCTTCATTTACATTAATTACTCAATTTTAAAGTAAATATCAGTTATAATTAAAAATAATATCATCTTATGCAAAAATTTAGAAATTCGCTTTTTAATTTTAATATTAAATGATTACACAAAATGTTTACAAAACGTTTTTCCAAATAATATTAAAATTTATAATTTTTAATACAATTTTAGACATTTAAACTACATGCCATAAGTTGTGTAAATTACCTACATCATATATAATGTATTTAAGTTCTTTAGGATATAACCGAAATTTAAACTATGCTTAAGATATTTGACTACCATATTACAGCATATATGCGTAATTCGTTTGAAACAATTTTCCCTCCTTTCTTCTATTTTCAAGCTTGTGTAATAAATATAAAAGTTTCATGTCATGCTTCAAAATTGCTCCGTTTATGCGCTGTAATCATTACGAGTTATAAAAATCGTCATACATGAAAGGCAGTAATGAATGAAAATTTACATGATTTTCTATTCCAATGAAGCAATTATGCAAACAAACCACTGCAATTGACGTCAAATTTGTAACCGCTTTGACTAAACAGCGTTATATAAAGTATATATATGAATATATATATATATATATATATATATATAAAAGCTGAAATTGTTTGTAATTACATTCTCCGAATTTATAAAAAAAATTGTTTTCCAAGTAAAATTTTATTTTAGAGTATATAGGCTTTGTGCATATTTGACTATAGCACCATCGTGACAAAAATAAGCACTACGTCATGTAACAATTCGTGTCTGAAAAATTAATCACAGCAAATTTAAAAATTAAAAAAATTTAATATTTTTTATATTTTTTCTAAATAAAATTTTCAGAGTTAAATTATATTTTTTCCATTTATTTATCACTATGAACATTGAAAGAGAATATTTATAAATATTTAGTTATAAAAGTACTTAGTTATAAATTTTGAGATTTATTTATAAATAATTTATAAATTTTGAGATTTATTGATTATTCTTGTAATTACTTGTATATTTGATAACCAATGTGTCTTTAATATTGTCTTATAACAATTTACGCTATGAGGGGGCGCTATTACGTTTATTGAAATAAGTGTATAATTTGATGAATAGTTCCATATAAATTATCTTTTATACATGAATGAATTCTGAATGAGTATATATATGAATCCGATTTCGTAGGTGTCATGAAAATGAGTGTCAATCTATCAACCACTAAATATATGCTGATGGAAAATATTCAAATTTATGTACAAGTACTTTGTATCTCTTGAATGAATGAACCACAATAAGTAAGTCGCGGATTTTGTGAAAGAATTAAAAAATATTTAATTTTAAAAAGTTTAAGTTTTTAAATTTTATTTTGTTTAATCTACAGTAAAATAATGCACGGTATGCATGTATTTTCTTACAAGTAAATACATTTTGTGGTTGTTGAATTACAGCTCAAATCATACAGCAAGCTTTTGCTGCATTTTGAATGATAGTCTCTTATTTCGAGCGCACTGTAAAGGAAAGTTATTAGACAGTCATGCGTGTTTTAGCAATCCAATTACTTGCAAATTGTGCAATGTAAATTTGCTACCAAATGTTTGAGGCTTTATTAAAAATTAATCATAATATTCAAATAATATAATGAATGCTTTTTCATCATTTTCAAGTATTACAGAATTAATTTATAGTTAAACATTTAAAAGTATTTCTTTTAAATGACTACATTTTGTCAATATTAAACTGTATTTATATTTTAATATTTAATGGATTCCATTTTTAAATAACTTTTATGAGCAAAAATTTCATTTAAATGTTTCAAATGAAATATTAAAATGAAATTCAAAAAAGAGTTTTCTTATTTGAAATGTTCTCTAATTATTTTTAACTTTATAATAAATTTTAATTTATGTTATAAATTATATACTTTACACTGCTAGAAAAGCCATCTTAAAAAGTATTACATTAAGACATTTAAGTATGAATTTCAGATGTAAAAAATTGAGACAGTCTGAATCTGTAAATTTAACGAAGTGTCAGATGTATTTATTTCTTACTATCAGACAAAAACATTTTAGGTTAGGAAATAGTGTCTGAAATTCATTCCTAAAAAGTTTAAATTTAATACCAAAAACCAAATTCATAATATTAAGACTTTAAATGTGTCTTAAAAACTGGGACAAAATCGGTCTTAATTTAAGATGTTTTTTCCGGCAGTGTACATACATTTTATATTATATTATTATTTTTTTAATCAATATTTTATTTTTCGTTACTCGGGGAGGGAAATGCCATTTTCCTCCCTAGGGAAATTTAGGAAAATGGCTTTTTTCCCTCCCTCGTAACGAAAAATATAGTACGCAACATGGGAGATGATCGGAAATTCGTTTCGTTTTACTTTACTTATTAAAGTAAACTATTTACTTTAATAAGTAAAGTACGGGTTAACGATTTTTTGATGTATAAATCTATATATGTATTATTTCAGTGCAAATGGCGATGTTTGCATGCACTTTGCTGTCATTGAACGGGTTTTATTTCCAATTTAACAAAAAATATTATATTTTATCCGTAGACATATATCAAATGATTGTTCTTCTATACTCATTTTTATACGATCTTAAATGAAAAATTAAAATTTTAAGAATCTTGATTATTGGGTGAACAATTTTTAAATTAAAATATTTCTATTATTTACTTTGCTTTTTCTTGCTGATAACAAAAACAGAAATCCATGAACTTTTACACGCAATAAAATAATCACTTAAATTATTTATTATAGGTTCTAAGAATTACAAATGTGGTTAAAAATGTGAATAAACAAATATGAAATGAAACACATTTTGAACGTAATAATAAGAAAATTAGGTGGAATCTAATTTTACTGATTTGCTACAGTGAATATTCATTTATTCTGCAAGAAGTCTACATGCAGCTTTTCATTTTTGTTAATAATTCTCGAGCTTCTCAGTTTTGAACTATTAAAAGTTCTATTCGATGATATAATAAAATTCGCTTTCAGTCATTTGATAAATTTTTGCTTTCCGGCAAAATGTTTTTCCATTGACGGATATATATTTAGAGCAACTTTTAACATTTACGTAACATTTAATTTCTCTGCTATTTAACATTTATTAAAATGTTAAATCCAAAAAGTTAGATACATTTTTTACGTGATTTATTACTTTAAAGTGCAGTGCATCATTCTGATTAACAAACGAAAATGAGATCCTGGTAATTATAATACTATGTTTCCGTATTACATAATTACCACTAGCAGCACTGGTTAAGCAATACAAATTTAATTACAGTTTACTTGAAGCTAATAATTAGTCATCGTAATAAAATCAATAACAAAGTTGAATTATTGATGTAAAAGTTGTTGGTTTTTGTGATTCATTGCTTTGTTAATCAAATGACTTTTTTTTAGGTTGTGCGTAGGTTCTCAAGAGCTTCGCAGACAATGTTCAAAATAAGATCAAATATGGTCCAATTAAGGACAAATATAGTCCCAATAAGGACCATGTTTGTCAAGTTTTTTTTTCATTTTGGGTGTCCTGACTAAGGCCAAATATAGTGCCAATAAGGTCAAATATTGTCTCATTAAGGCCAAATATGGTCCCAAAAAGGGCAATATTCTTCAAGTTTTTTCTATTTCAGGTGTCCTTATTCAAGCCAAATATGTTCCTCTAAAGACCAAATGTGGTCTCAATAATGACCATATTCGTCAAGCTTTTTTCTATTTCGGGTGACCTTATTAAAGCCAAATATGGTCACTAGAATATCAAATATAGCCCTAATAAGGCCAAATATGGTTCCAACAAGGCATCCTGATAATCGAATCCGCCTATTACACTTATGCCACGCCAGGCATTGATATGGCCTGACCGAAATTTCTTATAATGGTATTCCACTGCAAAACCCAATCAAGGTCAAGTTTAGCCACGTCATGGTTAACGTGGATTGTCCCACCGGGCGCTGACCAGGTAACCATGCCGTAGCCATACCTTGATTCTTGATAGTCATCATACACGTGTTTTGTCCAAACTTGAAAATATGGATGTCCTATCAAGTCCATCTAGGCCACAAAAGTGTCGTCGGCTTTATATTTTTACGATATATACATTTGATGTTGAGAAACAAAATTTTAAAGTCATAGCTTTATCACTTCGGGGGGGGGGCGGGGGGGGT
>JABFPJ010001566.1:0-24649 GCA_022817425.1 Gryon sp. ZL-2020 | reverse complement strand
TTTAGTGATGAAACGTTCAAATTTAGCGTTTGATTCCAATGACATTGCCTGAAAATATGTCAACAGTCATGGAAACATTCCTTGTAATGTTGTGAACGTTCGATTCCTCAAGACTCATGGGATAATCTGGCAAGTTTCGAGGAACGAATTTCCGGTCATTTGAATTCATGCTTATAATTGTTTTTTTTTTGTTGTTGTATTTTTTATTTATTTTATTTAGTTCGTTTCTTGACTCTCAAGCGATTATCCCTTGAGTCTTGAGGAACCGTGCCTTCGTATATATATTAACGAAAGAAAGGTTGAAATAAAAATAAACAAAATCTTAGGCAATAATCAATTGCGACCAACTGAATTTTACTTAGTTTTTTTTAATGATAAACTGATCAATTTAACTGTTATTTCTTTAAAAAATTTATCTTATTATTCTTTAAATGCTATTTCACTAAGAATCGACTGATTTTTTTTGTGTGCATATATAACTTATATAATAAAATTGTCTTTGCTTTTATCTGAGTTTCAGGGTTTTGAAAGGTTTAAGGGTCTTTCGTCGAAAAGTTGTTTTCTTGGGGTTGTTTTTTGTCGAAAGTTAGTTTGACCGCCCCCGTTTAATTTACATCTTTTAATATATGACATAAATTTTATACATTAAAAATGAAAAATCATCAATTTAAGTTTGAGAATAAACTCTTGCTTTAATCATTATGATAATCCAATTCCTAATTCTCTTGCTCCGAATATCATATTACCAGAATCATTTTTCAACCTATTCATTCGATTTAATGTAAAATGGTTTTAACGCTCGTTCAAATTAATACTTACAAAGGATCAATCAAGGGATTAAAGGATTATACGTTCAAAGATGAGGCGTCGGTTGTCCAAGACGCAGTAGCTGCAGCGTAATTGAGATCTGAAGGGTTAAGGTTGACAGAATTCGAGAATAACAGGAGGTGATTGAAATTAAGTTGAACGTACGGCCACATCGTTGGGGTAACTTGCCATAGATTCGCGAATGGACCTTGTAGCCATCAAAGCTACACCCGAGGCTTCCTTACCCAAGTCGTCGCATTCCGTCGCCGATATTAAATGACAAAGACAAAGGAATACCTTAGCATGGTTTGAAGGGTTGGAAATTCTCGCGTTGTGATACGCAGGTATCCTCGAAGCATCCACTACAAAACTCGTAGCTGCCTTTACGCCCTCACGGGGTACCTACACTCTATTGATATTTCGCAGCCAAAATGTTTTAAATATAGCGAGTACCGGCATTTCCCTTTTTCAACTACGCCCCCCAGGCATCGACGAAGACCTTGTCATACTCTCTGTCTCTCTCTTTCTCTCGATAAAGGATGCAGAACTTTAAAGAAGTCTGAGACGTGTCTTTGATGTCGTGGCATAAAGAGACAGAGAGAGAAAAAGAGAGAGAAACAGCCGTGAACGAAAGCTTCGAACAACCCTTGACATCTTAAAAGTATTAACAGCGATTTGGAAAAGAACGAATTCACTGCCGCACATTTTCTCCTTCGTTGCGGCTTTTGTCGCGAATGCTTTTTCGCGCAAAATAATATCGCTTGACTGGGAACACAGACGAGACTAAACGTGCAAAACAAGATGGGATATTCGATTCCCTGGGCAGAAACGTTCAATGGCACGGAATTATTTGGCAGCGAGGGAAAGGTTATTGTACGTGTCGTTGTTTGTTCAGATAGGGAGGATAAAAAAAAGTGGCAGTCTAATATCGACTTATGATTATTTGATGAGTCTTACCAAAAGAAAAATGCCAAGTCTCCACAGATCAGTTATCTTTGATGCTTTTTTTGTAGAAGTGCAGGTCTGACGTTGTAACATGTGTCGCTTTGCATATGGAAATGTCGAAATGAAAAATGTGTACATTTTTTTCGAGGTGTATTTTTTATTTCATCCTAGAATTGTGAACAAAATTTTAATTAATTAAATTATTTTGTTAACAAAGTAAACTTGTTTTTACAAGAATAGTTTTATAATTAATTCAGAGATTTAAATAAAATATTGTATAATTTATAATTATTAATTTATAGTTTATAATTATTTCATAATTGATTTCAATAAATTAAAATCAATTGAATAAATCGTGAAAGTAATGAATTTTAAATTACATTTAACTGATTGCTCGGCATTTTCTGATACCATTTTTTACAAAAATTTATTTACCAAGCATTCAATATGTCTTGATGCTTGGAAAACAGGTAAATCTCGAATGCATGTTTATTCACTTAAAAATCGATTACGGTCTATTGACTTTCAATTTCATACTAAATTGAATGGATTATGCAGTTTTTTAACGAAAAAATACACTTGTTGAATGTACCCTAGTATTACACGAGGCATTCTCATTGACATACAAGGCTCAGCATAACGTTGACCTCCCTTTTAGCTCTTCTTCCGTTCCTCTTTTTTAATCGAGGGAGAGTGCGCTTTTTCACCCCTCATTCACTTAGGATGTCAATGATCCTGCTTCAACATCACGTTAAAATGAAGGTAGACTAATTTTATTGCATATTTTGGGGACATAGTTGAACATAAATGTAAATTGAGATTTTATTATTCAAACATTATATCCAAAACTACGAAATTCAATTATCTTTCACTACGAGCAACAATTCCAATTCAAACATTTGCAAATACTATCTTCTCATTTATCTATAAATAAACAAAATTCGTCGAAATTAAATAATAACCGCTAATTTGCAATACCGCAATGACAGAGAGGGAATTAGAGAGAGAAAGTGTGCTACGGTGAAAATTCGAGGCAGTAACCAGTTGCCTTCGCTTGACGTGGTGGTATTTACTAAAACTTATCGAAGCGTAAGAGACGGAGAATTAAAAGATGACTAAAGCGGAATGAGACAGAACAGAATGAAACGTGGCAGGATACTTTGGATAATAAGGGTGAGGGTTTGGTGTCTGCGCGCGAGCGAAGGAGACGAATTCCGGAAGAGAGTGGGAACGGAGAGCAAGATTCTCCGCTTTCGATCCGGCGCTCAGATATTCGACGTAATTACTAATAAGTTTTCAACACGAAATGAGGTGAGGAAAAGAGAGGGTTAATCCGAAAGTACGACCGAAAGGGGTTGCCGAGTTTTGGCGCGAGGGGGTGGGAGAGTGTTTGATTCTGGCCAAGAGTCCTGGAAGGAAAGAGCATCGGAAACAGAAGGCTCAAACCCAGTTAAAGATTTGCGATGTCTTTTCGATCCCCAGCAAAGATATCCGTAATTACTGTTTGTGTTTCTCTCGAATTTATTCCCCGCTGACTTTCTCTCTCTCTCTCTGACCAGTTTTCTTTTCGCATAAGAACTTCTTCTAACCCTATTACAAACTTGATAGCTTCGAAAACTTGTGCGGACACTCCTTTCACTAAATCTTCATCATTTTCCATTCGTAAAACTTTACAATTTGTTTCCCAGACCGGCTGAAATCATGTTGTTTTTATTTCTCGCGCCACTCGATGCTCAATTTGTAATTTGTGTTTACGGCCGCTTCCGTAACTGCCAAGTTTCGGATTGTTCAAAGGCAAAAGCCGTCGATCAAAGGTTCAGCTGAACACTCGTAAGAGTCTTATAGAAAGGGGCTATCACGGTTCTGGTACCACGATGATAATTGTAATGAACGCCTTGAGATTCCGCAAACCCATCTGCGTCCCTTTGTAAAAGAGAAGAAGATCCCTTTGTTACGAAAGAGCGGCCCACATACACGCGTACGGCTTGAGACAATCTAAATGCAGAATTTTCTAAGTACTCAAGTTGTACGAATTGATTTAAGCGCTGAATGCTAAATCAACCAAGAGGGAATGTGCCTCCAGGCACAATAAAATTTACGATTCATTCAGGGATATGCGATTAGCTGCCATCTTCGTGTCTGCTAAAATTTGTCTCCATCCCTTTTTTTTCTTCCTCTCTCTGTTCGCACGCATTTCATATTTTATTTCGATATTAATACAATAGTGGCAACGGATTATTTTCGAACTTTAATTTGGATATAGGTTTACTCATTCAGATATAGAAATTGAAAAGCAAGTAAATGTGACACAGAAAGGGTATTTTAAACTGTAGTATTTTCAGATATGATTAAGAGAAGAGAGGTAAAAAGTACACGCGCGAAACCGCTCGAAATTCTGATAGCAGGTGTTGTAAACTGACAGGCCACCGTCAAAGTTTAGGTACGTCGACTGTAAATAAATTCTATACAAATTAAACCACAGACACATCAACGATTCTGCCTTTATGTGAAACAAGAGTTGCTTTTCAAAAGTACATTATTCTTTTATATGAATCAGTTAATTATTAATACACTGTTATTAATTAACTATATATAGATTTGTTATGTTTCATGCTTTCTTTACTTTATAATTTTACGTGGTATGAAATACGATGGTATGAATAGAAATAAAATATATATACATAGTATTTTAAAAAAACAAATCTGGTATTGATGTAAATGTAAATTAAATGGCTCTGCTAACTTTAATATTTGTCATGTATTGAAAAAAGAGAAATAAAAAGAATCATAAATACTGAAAAACAATTTCGAGATATTTATGTATCAGAAATAAGTATGCCTCTAAATAATAATGTATTCAAGCTATCGAAATGCATGAAATAAAATAATGGCAGAATATAAATGCACGTAAATCCAGCCCCCCTTGACCTATGACCCAGTCTCACTAGTTTTCAAACTGATTCGAGAAATGTCCTCGAGACGATTCGACTTTCGGATATATATAGCCCCTTTGTCATGTTTACGTATCATATATAAAAATACCTGTGTTCAACAACGTGATGATTTTTCTCGTCACGTTTAAACGAAAAATTTAGCCTTTGTTACAATTCGTTTCAGCACAGGTTGCTACTTTTCAAAATCTTAGATTTAAACTCATTTAATGTTACCCATGTAAACTCGTTAGGCAATGATTCCGGATCCTTCCTGTAGATAACATCGAAAACTATGCGTGGAGAGTGTGAGAACGAACTGATGATACGTATTTTTATAGTTTCATTGTAGCTTTCAACAACCAAGACGTATGTGAATGTATATTTTCAACAAAAGTGATATACCATCTTCGACGATAATCATCTTTTGTATTTGTTTTGTTGATTTTATTTAACTTATACAGCAAATTACCTAATTTTTAGGACACGTTGCGTTGAAACAATGGAATGTATAATTTCGTAATTTTCATGCGCCTATAATTCTTATTTATTCGTTATTATATTAGATTTCATTTATATGCTATAAATCATTCAAATATACGGTTTGCTTCGAATATAAAACAGATGTTCTAGTTTCACATACATTGTTTTTTAGACTGATTGTAATTAATAAATTCACTGACAAAGATTTTATTCTAATAAAAAAATTTGTATTATAGTCTTTTTTATATTGATTTAATACTGTTTAAAAATTATTCCATTTAAGTTGCAAGATGAATAAAATGTCATAAAATTGAAGATACAATAAAAATAATTATGTAATACAAAATAATTATCTTATAAGATCAGACATAAAATATTATATATCCGTATTTGTTTTGTACTTTATTATTTTATGAAAAGATATATTTCTTGCATAAAATGAACAGCAGTTATTATAAAATCTGATGTAAAATAGCTCTATAATTAATTGTCAGGCATCCTCTAAAAATCGGCCACGCGGGGATCTTCGCGAGGTCAAGACTTCAGTTGATTAGTAGAAACAAAGTATAATACGATTATTCATCGGAAACTTTGTGCGGCGATTTAGTTGAAATAATTTTTAATTGCCATATTCATGGTACTTGAGGATGAGAGTAAAATAAGCGGCAAAGTATATCGTCAACAGAAAATAAGCGAATTCAAAATATATTGCTGATAAATAAAGGCTAACATAATACGTAAATCTTATATCTTCGTATACGTGTCTGCTTCATTTATAAAGTTTTCATGCACATGAAATAAACTCTCCTCATTATCGTCATTTTAATTTGAAATTACTCGAGTTTTCCAATTTAATTAAGCCTGGTCTCTTTACGTGTTTCATAAATAATTATTTTTTCTTTAAAACGGGTATCTATATTGCAAAAGCCTGGATAAGGGCATGAATCATACGCGTCTCGCGTATTTGTCGTATTTAATCGCAAAATGAGAAGGGTTGCGATCCCATAGTTGGAAATGGCTAAATAACGAATGTGGATAAATTTACATCCGCGATGTAAACGAGTGGATCGCTTCTGCGGCGAGCTGCGGAGCTGCGACGGTACGGGTCGCAGGATGGACTGAGTATTAACGAGCTTAAACGAACGGAAACTAAGTGTCTCGGCGGAGTAAAATTAATTAATCGCAATCGTCGTCGTGTCACGGCAGTCATTCACTCGAGTTTGCGCCCGATCACGATGCCATGTGCAATGCGTCAGAGATCGTTATTTTTCTTCACTTGATTGCAATTATATCGCACTGCTTTTGTCCACATGTGTACTTCTCTTATTTTATTGTTTATATTGGTACCTAAACTTTTTGACCTAAACCTTTTTCATTTTTACATTTTACACATTTATTCAATTGCAGATTTAATACTTAAATTCAACTATAATAATCTAAAAAGAACGTCTTATGACTTTGTAATCCACTATATCGTTATTACATTCAAATAATTTAACTAATAAAACAGAATTTATTTTGTTGAATACTAATTAGTGAAATGAATTGGATCGTGGGAAGTTTTCGTAGGTCATCATATTCGCCACATATATGCGAAGATCGTAGACTTCGTGTAAACGTGTCTGTCGTATCACCACTTTACTGGAAGAGATCGTAAAAATCCTTGTCGGTATATTATATTTATCAAGATCAAACGACAACGTGAAATTGAGATTGGATTGTTAAATTGGATAGTTAAACTGGACTATGTTGTCTTTTTTTACGTAACGAAATTCATTATTCTGTCCAAAAAATTTTAATATTCGATGGCGAATGTCGAATGAATCATAACGTTCGGCGAATTTCGGTGATGATCGTGATAAAAGAAAAAGTAATAACGGAGTGTCGCACGGCATAATAAAAACTCAAAGAATTGAAAGCGAGCTCACAAAATTGTATGTAATGTTACTGCGCAATCATATTCAAAGTTGTCCCACGTCATCAGTTGTGTTAAAAATGAAGTCGTTTGAATTTCGTAAGTAATACGCGTAGCACAAAGGATTTGCAAAGGAGCTCAGTAATTCCGTGCTTTCGAGTCGAATTACACCTTCAATTATTGAGCCACTTTCCTTGCATGTTTGGAAATGATGACTGTAATGACAACAGCCATTGACGAAATGTAGAAACAACCGGTCGCACGGATAGTTAAGATAAGATCGTGCGTTATATTTCCTGAACATATCCTCCTTAGTTATTTAACTTTATATGATTTTTATGCAACGGCAAATTTAATTGTTTGTGTTTATTTTCACAAGGAAGGTTTTAACATAATTTATTAAAACTAATGATACAAATTAACGTTTTTTGGAAATATATATTAATAAATACATTTATTAATTATCCTTTTATAATTAAAAAAGAATGAGATGTTTGTCAATATTAAGATTAAATTTATATTAAATGAATAAGTTGTGATACATTAAGACATTTTCAGTATTAATGAATAACGATTAATTATTTATTATTCAATTATCAATAATGCAGAATTATATCTATTATTACCATTGATGTATAACAATTATAAAAATATAATTTGTCAAATGTTAGTTTAACATTTAAAATTATACAACAGAAACTGTATCTAGAAATATATCGACGAGACATCTGAAAAGCCAAAACAATAAATTATACGTTGAATAATTTTACACGCGCTTTCATTTGTGTTGTATCAATTTTGGACACAAGAATCTTAGTAATTATGTTTGTCTATTGTTGCAATGATATTATGACGTAGACATAGACATGAGATAGTAAGATATTAATACGAAATAATACAATGTTATTTATTTGATAAACATGAGAACCTACGGGGCAAAATAATGAAAAACACTACACAATCATCGGTCATTTGATACACAATCGTCATCAAGAGGTGCACAGTTGCGCAAACATTACTCTTCGTCGAAGTACATACTGAGTGCAGAAGATATAAAATTAATAGCGATCTAGATTTCTAGAATGCGGGGAATGCGAGCAATTGCGAATCGTGGGAGTGCGCAGGGAGAGGCGATGCATGTATGAAATTCAATACGTTCGTTGGAATAAAGAGAAGCAGGATAGAAAATAGTGACACCACGGGCCCGGGAGAAAGAGAACGAAAGGCACACAGAGAATGCCATTCCTGACCCGCGGTAGTTCTCCACTCATCGCATTATTGTTTGTCTTCAATTAAACTTCCATTTTATGTAATACCGCCATCATTTACGTATCGCGATTCTCAGAACGCGCCGGCATTATTTTCTCTTTGGCAGAAGACATCGTAGTATTTCAGTTCAAATACGTATTGCCCAAATCGGAGTATTATTTGAATCCTGATTTTGATTTGATTTGATTTCAATGCAAACTCACGCTAATGAAAACATTATTTCATCAATGAAATTTGATATTAGGTAATATTAGTTATTGTATGAATGTATTTGGTATCAATCTTGTTGAATTTTGACATCTACTTCAAATACGAACACATATTTATTTATATTGTAATGAGTATTTTTTATATAATTATATAAAATATGTAACCATTTACAATATTTTGTAATAATATTCTAATAAAGTATAATTTTATTAGAACATCATTTCTCATACAAATTGTAGAGACAAAGTAATTACTTTATAAACAAGATTTACTGCTTTAAAATTTGCTTTAAATTAATTATATTTTAATTGCTTTATTTTATATTTTTATATGAAGCACAACGTTTATATTATCATAACAGAATAATTTTATAGGATATTCATTGTGAAACGATAGAAATAAATGTGTGCTGATATAGGCATTGTGTTTACTCAAGATATAAACAATATTTCATAAACATTAAGGGTACATGAAAAATATAGGCATGGTGTAATAATGAATATCAATTGTAATTGCTAGCTACGCTTGCCTCCACAGTGAAATAGGGAAAGATACACATTTGCTTAATCAGCTAAGGGATTAACGTACGACAAGAAGAAGAAGAAGATGCGGACGAAGAAGGCGACGAAGCGCTATAAAAGACATACCATTAATTAAGGCTCTCCAGATGTTCGGAATTACTTTGTCTCCGCTTCATTCCTTACTCGATATGCCCCCGGTTCCATACCAAGTACCGCAATGTAATAGTCTCCTCTTTCAACCTACTGATATTTTCTGGTTTCTTCGTTCGATCAACTAACATGCTTCATATTCGCTAGACAGACGTGACAATGCTATAAATTCAAAACTATAAATGAAACGAAGCTACTGAAATATACAAAGTTGAAATGTTTTACTGCTTATATCATATATAGATTTTTATAATAAAACTAAGTACGATTTATGACTAAGTTTGAGTAATCCTTTTTTTATATTTCCGGTTTATAAATGTTTACAGTAAATCATACAATAATTTTATTACAAAATTATAGTTTTTTATCGTTAGGTTGTTCATTTAAAGTATACATTAACTTTAATATATAAATTATGTTATATTTATTTTTTATTTAATTAATATAAAATAATAATTGTTGATAAAGAGCTATATACAATACTTTCAAATATAGTATAATTTTTTGAATCTGAAAACTTAATTAAACTGAATTAACTGAATCGCCGGCTTCGCCCGTGCGAAAACCGAATTACTTTGTATGGTCTCTTAATGACATACCCATGACAGCTCTATAATATACTTATGAGATCCCTACGACATCCCCATAACATCCCAATTAAAATTATTTTTTCTAAAATTTTTAGAATAAGCTCAAAATACATGTCTCGAGATACTGAGCATCGTTGGCACTGCATACAGACAAAATTAGAGCTAATTTGGCCCGATAGTTTTTGCGTGATGAGGTAACAGACAAACAAACAAACAGACTATAATAATTTTAAACATATCATAATTGTTTAAATCTTTGATTTAATTGAATTAAATAAAATATTATACATATTTACATATGTTTTTTAATCAAAAATTTGATGAAAAAACTGAAATTCAAAAATATAAATGTCTAATTCTTTGACTTGACTTGACTACTGAATGTCAAACAATTTTATATCGTGATAAGTAACAGATGTCATAAAAATGAATCAGTCAGTTTTCATTAAGGTGTAAAGTCAGATGACATCGAGTAATTGACCTACTAGACGACGTGCATCCATCCATGAGTTTGACATATGATCCACGCATGTAGATGAACTACTCATTATATATGATACGCATGTCTCTATCATATGTGCACTTTGCGTGCATTTTTCGAAAATTCAACGACACATTTTTATACACAAGTCACGTATAATTTTAATAAAAGAAATATTCAACAAAAATATTAAACTTTTATTAATTATATTAACTTTTTATATTTTTAAACAAATCAATTATTTCACAAAACGTGAATTTATCAAAAAAAAAATTGAAAATGAATACTGCGTATTTTGAAATTATAAATGAGGTGATTGGTGAGGTATTTCTGTGAATTAAAATGAAAATATCATTGTGACTGACGCAATTCCGTTGAAGCGAAGAATCCTTTGTTTAGACACAAATGAATATATTGAGATGGACAGACGCACTTGGTGCAAATGCATACAATGACGAAATAACCTGCGGCCAAGGATGGGTTTTATAGGTCCCGATGCCTTTTATAGTCAGACGTTTGGCCACAAGGATCTGAAGAGAGTACCAGCGAATGAGGAATCCTGTGCAATTAAAGCCTTATTGCTTGCATATCTTCGAATCGATTCGCCACTAAACTTAGTATTTGTTCTGTCAGCAATAAAGGCTTTTGCTAGATTACCACCAAAGAAATCTCTTAGCTTCGATCTGTAATAAAAATAATGCCGTTATAAATTCGATTACACCGAAGCATGATGTATCGCTGCAGAATCCTTTGAATTTGGCCAATGTTTGTGAGTTGGTGAATTTCGGTCTAAAAAACAATAAAAGTAGTTGCCTGTTTAAATAATATATAAACGCCTGAGTTCGGGATATCCCATTTTATTGAGATATATAAAAAGCGTTCTCAAATATCAAGACGGCTGATGAATCAAGGGCAATCAATGTGTGGATCATAAATATTTTTTAGGCTGTAATCTCCATTCTGGAGTCGTTATTTTTATAGTTTTATGGGTATCATTTCACGAAGCTGTCGATTAGACCGGCCAAGCCAATGATTTCGTTTTTATATATCGTCACAAAATTCTCGAATATGTGTTTTACGAGAGATCGGGATTGCGAGACGATGTTGCTGAGAACCCGATTGATTTTTCTCTTTTAAGTTTTTATGAATGACGGTCATTAAAAAATACCACCGAGATTACTTGTATTTTACGAGATTTAAATTACAGATGAATGCAGTTGTAAGGTTGCATGATTAAAGCTAAGCGCCAACAATGTTTCGATTGAATAAATTAATATAGATCCATTAGTTATCCTTTTATATCATTTTTTCGATAATTAGTAAATTTATTGCTGTGAAATTATTTTTGGATTACCTTGAAATGGATGCAGGATGCATCAATGACTTATTCAGAATGTCATAAAGCCATCAAATGTTGTTAAATGAGTATGCATTAATTTTTATGTTATATTTTTTATTTTTATTTGGGACCAATAAAAGATACTTTATGTATCGTTGGGTATGTAAGATTGCAACAAAATTTCATATAAATGCTTTACATCAAACTGATAACGAAACAGTATCGTCTTTATAATGAAGTAATAATATCCTTCGAATAACATAGTAATCTTTTAAATGATCATCTCTTCGAAAAAAATTTTTTAATTAATCATATATGATGAAATGGATTGCATTCATCAGCGATTATGAGTTATATTGGTAATGATAACTATTTACATAAATTATTAACAGTAGGAAACTAATTTTGCATTATCCAATTGAAAATTATGATGCATAATTATACACTCAACCACATCCTTAATGAAAATTCAAAAGCGTAATAATATCTCGCTTTCTATTGTTTCAACAATTTCTATCACTACGTTTCGATATAATTTCGAAATGCTAGTATGATGATTATATAATTTATTTAAATATTGATCTGTCTTCTGTACTGATTTTTGATGTTATATGAAGGGAAAATAATACTTCACATAGGTACACAGGTTTACATGTACACAAATCTATAAGAAATATTTCTTCATAAGGCCCTTATTTCTTCTCTAAACCTTATCATAATTATTTCAAACATATTTTCATATATTATTTTGACCCAATTGCATCCATTACATTCGTTGTATTTTTAAGACTTTATTACTTTACAACAAAATATTTTATTATCATCCTATCTATATTTTTGACACTTAATGTACAACTAATACCAAATTAATATATTTACTTTATTCTTTTTAATGAAAAACAAAATAAAAATATAAAAATTATTGTAGGGTGCTCTCTAAATTTAAGCGCCTTGAGCGGTCGCCTCAGTTATCTCACCCTAAAGCCGGTACTGACGCCATATATAAATTGATTTCAATGTTTCAAACGTGTATTTAAGTGTGGATTTTAATCAAATTTCACTTTAGCTATTGCACAATGCAAATCACTGTTATATATATATTGGTAAATTAACTTGAAATGAATAATCAAATTTAACTTTATTGAATTGTATACATTTCTTCAATTTGAAAAATTAAATGTAACATTTAGAGTAATTATTTCAATGTTGAATAGCATTGTATATTTAGTATTAATATTTTTGATAAGTAATGTTATCGTATATTATTTTTTTTAATATTTCTCATTAATTCATAATATTAATATAAAGTATTAGAAACTACAAATTTGTAAAATCATACTTACATGTTTTAATTGTTTACATGTTTTAACATACAAATTATCAATTAATTGTTAAAATAATACATCAAAATGAGTAATATTATCCTGTGGCTTGGGAATGTAGTGCAAACACTAATAATAATATTTTATAAATTTAATTATGTTTTTTAGAAACGAGAAATTATTCTTAGTATATCAGTTCGAATTAAAAATGTTTTAAACTTGTAATTCAATTTTTCTTTACAGCATATTTTCTGAAATATTTATTGTTAATTTGTAGAAAGTACATTTTATAAGTTCTTTTCAACTAAATACGTATGTACCAAAGTATCCATTCAATTTTAATGTATTCAGAGAAAACTGGAAAAGAACATTTCTTGTTACAATAATTGCAAAATTCATATTCTTTATATAATGAATTCCTCCACTAAAATTAAAATACATATCTTCATTCGAAGAATAACTTACCTCTATTTATAACAAATTTTACATACAATATAAACTGAAATTATCATAATTATGTCATATCATCATTCTAATCATTTAATCTAACTCTTCTAATCTATATTCCCTTTAAATTACAAATAATAATCGCGCATCCTCCAATTGTCTTAATGCTCACTAAGACATAAAAACAACTTCGATTTACTTTCCGAGAAATTATATCAATCTCACGACCAGCAATAAATCGCCAGTCATGTACATACATTTTTATACCAATTTAAACAATTGTCAATCCTAATAATTTATTGCTCGAATAATTTGTCCATCACATCATTGGTCAATATTCATGTTTGTATAAAAAAATTGACCACGATAAAATGTGACTTTAATTCACACATGACGTCGCACAAGTGACAAGTTTTTGTGCCTTCTTGCGCGAGACGAGTATAGCAAACATAAGGCTCATTGCCATATTACTAATTTCCGCCCTTGACTATGTAGCGAGATCGTTGTACAGTCTCTGATTTTTTTTCTTCTTTTCCTTCATCTTTTACTTCGTCTTCTTCTGTTTGTCGTCTTGTTGGGAAAGAAGGACGGCGAATGTGTCATTCTATGGGTATATATCTATATATACATATACATTTATATATAAGATAGATTAATAAATTCATGCGTTATCACACATCACACAAGTGCATTTGTGTAAACTTGCTACATACTTTTGTAAGAGCAATGTGTATGCATACATTGAGGCACGCATCTGTCGGCCGAGATAATGCGTCCACCTACAAACTATTCTATTAGGCGCCATCTCTCTGACTGCTCACTTACATCGAGCACTTGCCCCGCGTCGCTCCTAATCCTCTGCGTGTTTCCCTCGCGTCTTCCCTCTGGTTTCACGCGCTCCCGTCTTGCGTCCCGGATCTCTGACTGCAGCTCAGCGTTTACGCTCAGCGGAAGCAACGACGCCGGACACCCACACGAATGTATCACGGATTACTCAACTCGAAGTGTCGACTCCGATTTGACTTTACCCGTCGTTCCATGCAATCCTCCGTACGACAATTTTTGCAGCTAATGAAATTTTATTCTCACAAGCTTCCTCAAATTAGCCGGTAGCGCGTCCGAATTTTTCCTCGCGAATTCAATTTCGTCTGCACTTTTCCTACCAACTAAGTGAATTTGAATTAATTATTAATCATGAAAAAAAAAGATTTTATCATAAGATGGTAATAATTTTTCAAATTTTCTTTACTCACTCATTCATAGTCAGATAAAAAATTATGATGCTTTCAATCGTGTGCGGAAAGAAAAAAGGAAATTAACCTACCATCTCTCGAATTTATAACGTCTAATTGATGGTTGAATTTCAAGATTCTACATATTTACAAAATTACATCTATATTCGTTTTATGAAATACGAGAAAACTTATGTATAAATTTATATTTTATTTTTAAAAAAATATTTGTATGTGCAAAAGTAACATACCTATAAAGAAAGAAAACTCGATTACAGATAACGTTGAAAAGCACGCAATAAACTACATTTATACTATAATTGTTTAAACATGCAGTAAACTCGAGTCTAATTAACATAACAGCAATAACATGCTGTAATTATTTAACATATATTGTAATATCTTTTCATCTTAACTTCCAATCATCTTAAGGAATAAAATCGCCGATAGTACAATAATTTGAAATATTCATTGCACATGGGGCTGTACAATATTTTGCAGACGTATTTTAATTCATAAAACTGTTCAATTCTTTGAAATGGTCACGCTGACTAGTAGGCATACGTCGGACTTCATTATTCGTAATTCTCGTAAACAGGCAGTTATAAATTATTCAGGCCGACCGAACGACAGTGTTGAATATGACCTAAGCGGTCGGATAGCTGTTAACTGCTGGCAAATTAGCCAATTGAGGGCTTCGAGTATCCGCGGATATCTTATTACACACTTGGCAGCTAGCACGTCCAATGGCGCCCGACCTTAAACGCCTATTTCGCGCAACGATCATCCTCTTCCTCGTTCGCTCGTTGACGACCTGACCTTCGACAAAACGAATCTAACGCGAGTTAAACGCCGCTATGATATATCAGCGCATCATCCTTGAATTGCACCACTCTTCGAATAAATGCATTTACCATGATTCCTATGTGCTCATGTATCATTATACTCAATTGATTATTCTATCTATGACAAGCTCAATAATATGTTGTCAAATCGTACATTATCTTCCAAACTCAGAAAATTTTAATTTGTTGGAAAACTTTTGTCTTTATATTTACATTTTAAAGAAGACAGAATAGTTTCAATTTCTATATATAATCAAATAAAATTCAGTTGGCACTAATCTCTATTTTGAAATAGACAGAAAAGTCAGTTCAAATAAAGTATTCATTTTCATGAAAGCTGAAACAGATTAAATTGAAATTGAATAAACTTAAAGTAATTGATATTATTTGAAAGAAGTTCCTGATGTAAAATAATAATTAAGATCAAAAAGTCACCGATTCGTTCGATTTCAGATCATATTATAAATCAATAACAAATTTGTTCTCTGATTAATACTAATAAATTTATATAATAATAAAAAGTACCATTTACATACAATGCAGATGAAATTAATTAGAAACATTCAAAGAAGTGCAATTAATTCACATGCATGGATTACACATATGTATTTAATTTTGAAATTGATAGATGTATTTTTTAATATTACCATACATCTTGCAATAATTATTTATTAATCCTTTTGCAGCATATGGAATTGCATGTACGCAATGATTGCATAAAAATAATGTTCCGTTCAATCTAAAGTGTGTATTTTAATCGCTCTAGTAAATTGTGTATTCAATGAACTTTTTCTCATGTTGAAATGCGTATTATTACATGCTCTGTTCAACGGAATAAAAACTGAATTCGTAAATAACAAATATTGGAACAATTGTTTTTCAATAGTAAGATTTCAACTGCTTAATACTTCACCTCTTTTAGAAGAAGTTAATTTTTATGTCATATTCTAATAACATAATTGGTGCGTGTATTTCTATGTATTTCTCAAAATTCAGACGTATACTTAGTTCATATATTGTATACAAATTTCACCAGCCAACCATATAATTATAGTAATAACTTTTATTTAATTTTAATTAAAAAAGATAAAGTTTCAGTAAATTTGTTGCGATTGAAATATTAAATAATAACGTAAATATAACATGAAATAAATGAGTTTAAATCAATTAAAGTATTTTATTAATTGGCACTAATTATTATTTAAAAAATTGTAATTTAATTAAAGTAAAAAAAATAATAAAGTGAAAAACAATATTAAATATTGTTATATTAAATAAATAAATAAACAAATAATAAATAAATTTAAATTAATAATAATTTACAAAGTATTCTAACATATTCATCTGTCTTGTACCAAATGTCTGAAAATACTGTTTTTTATTACACAGAAATAATTTTAACTTCTTCAAGAATTAAGTAAGTACTTTTCATATATATCAGTGAAAAATATAATCTGAGCACCTATATATTTGTTGTATAATTTTTATGATTATATCAGTCATAAAGATAAACTTATATCAGAAAAATTGATCGCACAAGAATCAGTAAATTAAAACTACTTCGAACATTAAATAGTAAATTCCACGATTACAAATCGTTAAAGTGAAAGAACGATTCATCTTAATCATTGCTTAAGATAAAAGAAAATGAAATGCACGAATATAATGTACATGCTTAATACACTTTAATTATGCGACATCTTACCTATAAATGTAAATGAATTTTCTAATCGTGCACTTGTTCTCCCCGGAAGACAATTTTTCATTTTTATGCTAAATGGACAATTATTCTTCATGGGTATAAATAATAAATAATAACCGATCCAGAATAGTATGTTAGCGATATAAACTATGTTTTATATCATAAAATGATAATTTTCACAATAAAAAAGTACCGCAAGTGTGCGTTTAATCTGTGCATCTCTTGTCATTAAGTAACACAAACAGCGAGTGTGCATCTAACGATAATTTCTTTCCTGGCAAGTCGATCGAATGGTTCATCATTAGGCCGGTATCGCTCTGTTGGTCAAGGATTTCGCCGCGACGAGAATTCTCGGCTAATCAGCGTTTCTTCGTTGAGCGTGGCAACTTCCGTAACGAGGACCACAAAGTGTCCGTGAGAGAGTTGACCGGAACGATTATAAAGACGCGTCGTCTGAGCGCGTCCTCCGTGAAACCGGTGTAAGCAAATTTATATTCGCGCGTAGAGAGAAACCAGCGCCTCTAGACCGCGTCCGGTCGTGTCATTACTCCCTTTCATGATCCTCGTTAGCGCAACGCCGTATAAACGACCCAGATGTCCTAATAAAGCATATATGCTCACACGACAAACTATACTTCGATATTTCACTGAACGTCTTTAATCTTTAATATCCAATACATATAATCAGATTCATGGGTATATACGCAGTCTTACGCAACATGCATCCATATATCTTTTCTTGTACGATTGCTTATAAGGGAAAAGAAGTGTGAATCAGTGTGCTGTTGCACTCAAAGTATTACAAGTGAATTTCATGCAGTCTTAGTCAATGTTTAATTAATTACTTGAACATTGCAAGTGATTTTATTGTTTTCGAGTTTTTCCTGATTTATGATTAAGTATTTTAAATAAAGTTACAATTATGATTCTTATTCATATGATCAATTAATTTTAATTATACTTAATTGATATTTTATGTAGTTGTATTACGAGCACATCATCTTACAGATGGAAGTAGAATGACATTCGTTTCACAAAGTAAATACTCATAAGAGAATGTTTCAATCTTTGAACTATGCAGTTTGTCGTTAAAATGATTTGAAAAATATTTTCTACATTGTTATATGCTGTAGAAATATTTTATAATAAATAAATGAATATTAATATTCTCTGAAGTATATAAATGCTAATGAAATTTATATTGTAAAGTATAATGATATATGTTCATTAATCAAGCGGTTTTTTTCATTTCTATTATCAAATATTTTTTACTATTTCTTCCAGACAAATAAATCCAACACAGATGCTGACATTGAACATTACAATAATTATAACAAAAAATTATACCTTTTGCTTTATCATAAATAAATATTCATTAAAATTATTTTATATATTAATTAGTATATATAGAAATGAATTATTTATCAAAGTAATTATTTTAAGTAGGTAAAATTGTAAAAAAAGTAATGACGATTTATACATTCCTTCTAATTTAACAAACTCTATTAACGCAATATTATTTTTTTTTTTTTTTTAAAGTGAAACACACGCTTGCAATCACTACAACGCTAATAAAGAACTGAAATACCAAAAAGTAAATACCAATATATTCTTATCGCATTCAACAATTCATTCGACTTTGGAGACGTAATATTGTGAGAGACAATATAACCACCAATCTCTTTAGAGCTTCTCTTTCGTTACGTTTACAACCCGCATGAGTTTAAACTAAACACAAAGCTGCGGATAAGAACGGGACAGTCTTTTTGGCGACGTAGCGAGGAGTCATGTTAAAATGAACCCGACTGTACGATGCTCATGTATTGCATTAGAGGAGCCGCTAACTCGAAGAGACGTTTGGTCTCGCGGAAACGTGGAAGAGGCCATTACTGTGGCTCAAACTGTATGCTTCGTGCGACAAATCAAATGTACCGCACACAGCGCGCGGAGCTTGAGAAAATGAGAAGAGATGACAGGAAACGGGAATCTCTCCGAATGATAAAATCGTAACAGACGATCCAAATCCCTTTGGAACCTTTTTCTTCAACGAAGCATTCGAAGTTGCGAGCAAAAAATGAAATCTTAAAAAGCATCAGTAAACAAAAAAAAGAAACTTTTATACTTACCATTAATAATGTTCTCAGATTCTAATGTCGTTCAATTAAAATCAAACCATTTTTTCATCAGCAATTTATTGCCTTTTTGGTTCAATAAATTGTCGTATTTTATCACACCAGACCTTAACATAGCAAACGCTTTTTTTCATCGAAGATCATCTTCAAAGTACTATTTAACATATATAATAATTCGTCGCGCAAAAAAATCGTATACGCATGTAAATTGTAATTTTACACATGAAACATATTGAGTGTCTTTGACCGACGTTAAGTTGTACATTTAGTTTAATTGTAGAAGTAATTCCAACTTTTTTTTATCAAGATGTATACTTTTATTAATTACATAAGTCATTTTAACCATGAAAACCGTAATGTAAATTATTAAAGCGAGCAGTTACATCACTGCGATTCTTTTATGAAACAGTTTCTTTGGTCCGACAATAACAAAGAACATAATGACGGACAACTCAAAAATAACGATGCTCTGTGAACCACACGACTTCACTCAATGTAACTTTCTATATTTGTCGAATCGTAAAACTCATTCGACTGATTCGCGTTAATTGATCTATGTAAGGAAACATGAAGTGAGAACGCTCTAACCCTCGATGCGGAACCGTCCCTTCCGGTTGCAATCGGCAACTTCAAGCAGTTTTTCTCGAGAAAATACAACCACAAATGTATATACATGACTCAAACCATAACAATGTTCACAATATAATAGTTGAAACAGTACACAACTTGATGTGCAACGTGATGAAATCAAATGTATAGATTATTTTATAACATCATTTTGAACAGCTATTCTTAATCTTTTTTCACTTTTCCTTTATGATATTTACATTTGATACATTTTTAAACAATTCAAAATTGTGTAATAATATTCATTTTCATCAACATTATAAACCTAAATTGTTTACACACGTAATAGAAAATGTAATATATAAAATGCACTTATAAATCCTTTTAAGTTGTACAATAAACAACGAGTATTTCACCGATTAATTGGTATGAATAGGGAAGCGTGAAACAATAGACAAGATTCATTCAGCGCTAATTAGCGCGTTATAGATTGAACTTTGTGCTCACACGAGACAAATGTTGTATAACGGCTAATAGAGTATTGCTTAGTAGGCGAACGATTAAGGAGAGATATCGAATAAGGAAGCGATATAAAAAGTTGCGCAGCTGAATTGCGTCTGGTTCTCAGCCCACTTCAGACGAGCAAAGGCCACAAAGATGATGCTCATAAGCGAGGTAGCGACGTGGAAAGAGGTAAGGTAGAAGGAGACATACAAGAAGAAAGACATTTCCCACAGATCAAAGCAACCGTGGTACGCGATTACACGCGACCATACGCGTAAATTATATAGAAGCCGGAAAAGGGGTCGTCTACGAAAAAAAAGAAAAAAAAGCAAAAAACTGGGCAAAAAGTACAGTTATAAGAATCATTGTGGTTCCGCGTCCGGCGGATTCAGTTCTGCGTCGCATCACCATTCCACGACTTGACGCGCCACATAATCGCGACGGACACGATAATCGTCAAACACGTCGTAGCCCTCGTCATGCCATGTGCACCGACGTTAGATGTATGGATCTATTACCGACGTTACATTTTTCGACATCGGCTTTTTGGTCAAACCCAATTTACAATGCATACAGATCTGCCACATTCAACTTAGATTATTTCTCCGCCATCTGATATTTATAAACAAGAACACTACCTTTACGTTTCTATTATGTATATACATATAAATTTACTTGTCATGTACTTGAAACAAAAAAATAACTTTTCCATTATGTAATATTGAATATGGGTAGTTGATTGCGGCATGTGTGTAAACTGACATCTACATACATTTCAAATAAAACATTTACGTTTCTTTATTACTTATCACAATTCTGGAAATACTGTAATTTAGAAATTTACATTTACAAAATATATACAGATTCGAGTAAATTTAATATAACTGAATTAACAATTGATCAAAGTGACTGTAATGTTAATGTACAAATGCAATCTTCAGCTCTGCTATAATAAGAATATAGATTTAGGTTACTGAATTACATTAGATTTAGAAAGGTTGAAATACTACAGTAATTTTATATAGTTTATTTACTACACCATTTCTTCGCAATGAATTATTTTGACTATACTCAACTGATTTAGAAGTGTTCTGTGAACTATAAAAATATATCAATTTACTTTTAAAATACATAACTTCTGTAAAATTAATTATAAGCTATAAAGACGTGAATCATTCTAGAAAAGTTACTCAATCATATAAGTGTTGAAGTAAACTAAAATGCATACGAAAGTGTGTGTGCAGTTTCAAATCGAATGTATTACTTGGTTGAAACAAAAACAACTTATTAATAAACATCAAACAGAACATTTGTCAGAAAATATATATCGTTAAGTAATATAGCAGTCGTGGTTGTGCTTAAATGTGTTGTTTCGTCTGATATAGTTTCATTCGTCTTTGTATTATACAAAGACAAATGGAAGTTTACACTTGCTCTACTAATATTTAAACTCTTCAAAAGTACGCGCAGAGTTCTGAATGCAAGTGCCTATGATTGCACTATTTATACCAAAGTACGTGGTAAGAAAGGGGATTTTCGTAGTTGTATAACGATCCTTTTCATCGCGAATGATTTTCAAACTCGTGCAAAATAGCAATTATATCTCTATCCTGAACACTCGTATTGCTCTTGACTCAACTTACATACCATATCTAATAGTGAAATAACTTAAATAATTTACAAGGAGTTATGCGAATGCCTTATCGTTTTGGTGCTTTGAATTATCTACTCTTGGCAGTAACCTTACAAAAGCGAAGAGAAAGAACGGGTGACCAGAGACAAACAGAAAAAGAGAGTGAAAGAGATATATTCCGAACACGGTGTTTTTCTGTGTGTGTGTGTTTTTTTTTTTTTTTTTTTTTCTTTTTTTAAAGAAACTTTCGTACATTTGATTTCATAGATATCACACTTTTACAAACAAAGACATTCGTACAAAACTCGATTGAGTTATATTATTAATTCATCGAAAGACGAGTATCGATTGTGTATTAGCATGAATTAGCATTAAATTTGAGTGTTTCCGTAACTTGCAGATATCAAGTTCAATCTTTCGGACGCAGGTAAAAGAAAGTAACAAATTCGTGTGAAATGTAAGATAAATTATGGAATCAGATAAAAAAAATTCATTTCAAACGAAGACTTTTGGATCAGATAAATTGTATTGGAATTCGGAGCTCTCGTGCACTGCGGAAAATTATAAACGCGCGAGTAACTAAATGATAAAAACAAGATCAGCGCTTAAGCTATAATCAGTCATTACTTTGAAACATACATTGAGACCAGCGCGGTTAAGCTAAGTAGACCATGTCCCATGTGCGCAACATAGACATATAAAGTATTGCGAAGAAAACGCAAAGGATAACGCTTAATGACGAAAGATAGACTTGGCTTATTATGTGATAAATATAGAAAACGTAATTATTGATAAGCGTTAATGAGCTGCCGTGCACGTTAGGGCGCATCCTTCGCAATCATGCACCCGCGTTTGCTCACGCACGACAAAGCGCAACCATGCACGTTCATTGTTCTTCACCTTGCAAACTGAATTACATAAATTGCTCCTCACAGCTATTATGATGATTTATTATTCAGTTAAATATGTGTCTTTAAGTATTACAGTTTTCGAACTGTTATAATTAAGACTTTGTATGAATAAATATTCGTATTTTTACTTCAAATTTTAATTTCATGGAGTTTTTTGCTTGGAAAAAATGTAAAAATACGTGGGAAATTTAAATAACATGATTCTACCGTATTTTAATATAATTTTATAAATTGTATTTTTACATTCTGTTATAATAACATTTTATACTGAAATTGAAATTCAATTCGTTCGCTATCTTGAAAAGTACACTTGAAAATAAAAGAGATTAAGATTTACCAGTTATCTTGGTATAATTTATGGTCATATAGGAATAAATGTATTCAATGAATTCAATTCCTTTTAATATCGTAATTATTTAGAGAGTACTATCAATCATTCTTTCAAACTGCCTCTAAAATCAAATAATTAATAATTTAATCTTGTCTGAAACTAGTTTAATTTGATTAACATATTCGTGAAATCGTAATTAAAGTATTTTCATATTTTCTCTCGAATCTGATTTTTAAGTTTTCGACAATCATCTTCTCATCGTAACGAAATTACCATTATGCTGAAACTCCACAAAATTCCATACAATCAAAATCATTCATTAAGAATCTCAATTAAATCTTCTGTGCATTTCATTTTTACATTTCGTACAAATATCAAATTTACATTTCGAACAAAAAATATTGAAAAAGTATATTTAGGCCATATTTTCTAATGCTTTATTAAAAGATATACCGAAATACTAAAAAAATTATATTTAAAAAAAAACTCAAAAATCCGTTGACATTAAGTATACAGCAGGTAACTCCGAGCGTTGATCCGCCACGGGACCGGAAAACTCGCTCACGGTAGATCACGTATAAATGGCGCGCTCGACGGACGAGTAACGAACGCCGCGGGCGAGATGCACGATCTTGATCGCAGCACTACTTCGTGCAAGACGCCTCGAACGTTTCTTTCGTATTTTTCATTACGTATTAACGCGCAGTCAGTGGAACACACCGCAAGATAATTTGCTTGGGGGATGGTGCATTACGCTTACACGGAAAAATCGCGACTTATCGTTGAATCTATAAAGATTGATCTCTGCGGCGGGATCGTTGGCATCCGATCAATATGTATGTGCGTTGGAAAATGTACGCGATGAATATTTATCGCTATTATTTATAAATTATGGATTGAATTAATTTGATTGATGCGGGTAAATATTTTTGTACTTAAATGAATTTGTGTTTTGAAATTACGGAATTTCCTACGATCTTTGCTACAAGCATGTGAACTGATAGATCAATACTTTGAGACTAAATAAATTGCAAAAGTCAAAGTGTTACTTGTAAATTTATGTATTAGATTTGAATTTGTTAAATGATGCATATACGTATAAAATTTTAAAAATTACAGGCATTTTAACAATACGTATTTTTACAATTAACTTCTAGTGAATAGACATCTATTTACGTATATATATTAAATTAAATTTCTATTTGAACATGTAATAATTTTATATATTTTATTTTTTTTTATTTTATTTTTTATAGTACACGCATAGAAATAGGTAAGTAAATATTACTGAGAATACGAGTAATTTTGTGACAGTGGAATTTTAAGTAAATTTTACTATTTTCATTTCGTAAAATAGAATTCAACATTTAAAAAAACTCCCTC